>JAGGAQ010000031.1:0-85955 GCA_017657225.1 Termitomyces sp. T69sscA
AGATGGAGGAGGGTGCCCACTACTTCCAACAGAACAATGACCCCAAACACAACTCCAAGAGGGCTAACAAGTGGTTTGAAGACAACAACTTTGATGTTCTCTGGTGGCCAGCCCAATCCCCTGATCTTAACCCTATTGAACACCTCTGGGAGTATCTCAAGGAGCAGCTTAGGCAGTATGAAACACTTCCTCATGGTGTGCATGAATTGTGGGAAAGGGTTGCAAAGGAGTGGAATGGAATACCAGCAGAAGTATGCCAAAGACTGATAAAAAGCATGCCTAGAAGGATTCAAGCAGTTATCAAGGCAAATGGAGAACATACAAAGTACTAAATACCAAAATTAGAGATGCTCAAAAAACTGTCCCAATGAGTGAATATTTTAATATGGCCATTACTCCATCAGTTTTGATTTGAATTACATAAGCTAAGATGCAATTTGTAGCTGCAATGCCATAGTATTTTACATGATTTAACCAGAATTTTAAATACTTCCAATCCTTCATGCCAATATCATCTTTCAGAAAGTATAAAACATTGGGACAGTTTTTTGAGCCACTGTAACCCAACCCCAATACTTCAAATTTTCAGTTTCAGTATACATATTCAAATATATGGGATGAAAATTCTGACCATTGCAATTGAATTCAGTTCACAATGAAATTTGGCAAGAATATACACTCATGCCTTCAGCTCTTGATCAGAGTTTCAAGCTGTGAGATCTGATTTGTGAAGTCTTGATGGCTGAGACTCTGTGCCATGCAACAGTCAGAGTTTTCAATTGGACAGACCAGGGAACACTTGGCACATGTCTTTCAACATCAAATACATGCTCAGTAAGTGTCACTTGTGAGGTTGATAGCATGAGAGTTGATTACTGGCTTTTGACTTGGGAGGCCCAAGATGTTACGCTGTTGTTTCTGATGGTGTTCCTGCTTCATCGATGGAATTTATAGGTGATAGAAATTGTTATTTTTTGAAGGATCTACTCATGAAATCTTTGTTCTTTTTACAGATTGATATTCAGTCAATCATAAGCTATCAATTCCACACTTTTTCAGATTTTTCCACCTTTTTTATGGGGACCACCAAAATTTAGGGGTTAAATTTATTTATACCTATGAAATCAAGAAATTGGCTCATGGAATTCTACTTTATAGGGCCCAAATTATATGTTTTCATGATAAAAGAAGGGTTCTGTGGATTAGTTGACCTTCCAAAATTGGATTGTTTATTTTTGTTGATCTTGATTGTCCACAACTGTAATCTTAATTGGATAATGCTCAAACAGGAAGTGCGGGAAGTTCTGGGGGTTTCCTAAAAAGGAAACAACCTCCGGAGATCTCCAGAGATCTCTGAAGGTCTAGAGCAAGCCCCAGGGGTCCTGGAAAGTGGTGCAGGAGGTGGGCTGGAGCATAGTGAAGTGCCTCAAGGAGGAGTCAGTGTAGACCAAAAATGGAAGTCCCCTGACAATAGGCCAAGTACAAGTCTAAGATTGGCCTGATGGATGCATATGAGCAAGTATGCATTTGTATGCATTTGTGTGGAAGACTTTCTAAAGACATTGTTTGCATCCCTGATGGAGACATTTATGAATAGTATCAGGCAGATTGATGATTGTAATGCACCAGCTATGTTTCAGAAGTTGGTGACTATTATTTTTTGAGATTTAATTGGAAAGTTCATGCACATCTGTTTAGATGATATATTCATATTCTTGGACTCCATAGAGGAGCATGAGCAGGACTGATGGGTCATTTTTGAATGATTATAAGAAGCTAGCTTGTACCCTAAATGGAAGAAGTGTGAGTTGTACGTGGAGAGTGTAAATTGCTTAGGGCATGTTATAGACGTACAGAGTATACACCCAGACTCTGGCAAACTCAATCAAATTTGAGTGATGTACACCATACAATTATAATGACATACAACACTTGAAGGTTAAGAGCCCTTGGGGGGGGGATTTATTTTCAGCGCTGTATACATGAGCCTAGTTTAAGGGGTGCTACAGTATATTAATGGTCATGCAGTCATAGCCTTAACCCCACTGATTATCTGTTGTTGATGTTCCTTCCCTGGTTTGATCCATGTTAGCTAATCATCTTGGCCGTGAACAACCGAGGCTCCACATGCTATACTCCAGCCCCACCTTTGGAATACCTGGGACTAATCACCCCACATAGCCGAGCAAGTCAGCCTATGCCGAGCCGGAACTTGAAAGTCAGCCCAACCGGCCTCATGCCTTAGGATACCCCACCCCCCCTAGTACTTCTTGGTGCAACGAATCTGTCGGCTCCCACATACGCTGTTTCCTCGGCAACACAACCAGGGGGCCCACCGTTCTTATGGTTGACAGGCTTGTCCCTGGGGGCCTCGTACTTCCTGACATATTGGTATCACATGACGCTTTGGAATCCTTCCGATTTTCCCAGAGTCCTGGCCCACCAGGCCATTTCGCCCGATAGGGAAGATGGTAGTAGATGATGTCATTGCTAGGTGCGGCATTGGTAGCTCATATTCGGCACAGTTAAGCACCTCCCAATGCTTAGTCACCCGAGCCGGTGGTGACGGTAGCGTTGAATAACCTGGCAGCCGGTGTCTAAGGTGGTCCGGCCCGGCCCCTCACAGCACCCCAAAGGGGCCCCGGTACCCGAGTTGAGCCCGGGTTGCTGCTACGAGTTGGCATCGTGGGAGAGTCACTCCCACGTGCCTATAGCCGGGAACCCATCACCTGCCCGGAATCACGCAGGCACCTAAATACAACACTTTGTTGGTCTAGTCAACTACATTGGTGATTTCTTACCAGATGTAACTGCGTACACTGGTCCACTTATGGCCATGATCCAGAACATGTCTCTGTTTCACTGGAAACCACTGCATCAGCAGTGCTTTAAAGTGATTAAGCAAATCTGCACAAAGACACTGATTGAGTAAAGAGAACGAATGTACTGGGACTGCATAGTGACGGAGATAAGATGAAAGTACGTGGTGGATATAGATTTGTAAACAAAACCAAGAGGGCGAGTGTTCCATTTTTTAAAAACAAATTTACAAAAAGGATGCACTATGACCGTCGCAGCCACGGCGAGGAAGAGGAACCTTTTCTTCAGGGAAGATCTTCTTATGCGAAACATTCCAGTTCTCTGTGTTTACAAAAAGGATGCACTATGACCGTCGCAGCCACGGCGAGGAAGAGGAACCTTTTCTTCAGGGAAGATCTTCTTATGCGAAACATTCCAGTTCTCTGTGTTTACAAAAAGGATGCACTATGACCGTCGCAGCCACGGCGAGGAAGAGGAACCTTTTCTTCAGGGAAGATCTTCTTATGCGAAACATTCCAGTTCTCTGTGTGAGAAGCAGCTTTCAAGTTATAGTCTTCATTATGAAACCCGCAGGGTGAACAAGCGACTTCGGGAAGTGATGAATTGACTTCCGGAGGAGTCGCAGGCCCGCTGGATGACGACGAAGAACTGCTCGGCGACGAAGGAGGTCGTGGCAACTTTTGTTGTGAACCAAACGATGGTACGGAAGAAGTAAGAGAGCAAAATGGGAAAGAACTGGAAGCGCCCTCCACATGAGCATTGTGATGACGAGAGATAACAGTGGGTGAGCATTTAGACAATGGATGAGCCATCCAGGTATTATCAAGCAATGCTATAGCAGGCGGAGAAGTCGGGACAGGCGAAACCAAGGTACAGCAAGAGGGGGCACCGGGTTCCGTGGAAGGGGAGTGTATTGAATCGGTGAAGCTCAACTTATGTGACCTGAGGAGGGCTGGATGGGGAGCAGGAGGTAATATCAGGACCTTCGCTTCATACCAAGATTGAGCTCGTTCGGAGCGATCTCTTTTGATCATCGGCGCTCGTAAGTGGAGCTTCTGGCCAAACTGCGTGATGAAATCATCCATGTCTATTGGTTTCGAACGATTGTATCGAGCCTTATCATATTTACGTGGCCATGTAGGTGGTGGGAATGTAAAATCGTTGTTTGTCAAAGTTGCAAAAGGGTTGTCACAGCTTCGAGGAGAGTATCTAGTCGGAAACGCATAAGAAGGTCTTGGCGGGGTGAGAACATTGGGCGAAGGGGATTTTTTCAAGATCGTTCTGGCAGACTACCCACAATCAGCATAGTTATTGCCGAGATGGCGGTATAGACGTACTCTGTCTTCATCGCCCGCAACAAAAGAGTCGTCTACTAGTGATCGGGATGAGTTCAAAACTTTCTGGTCGTCAGAAAATGTAATAAAGAACGGCATTCTGTCTTGCAAAGACTGTAGTGACAACTCAGTCGGAAGTCCACTCCCCGTTAATCTGCGCAATGTTTTGCCTTCCTTTTTGGCACGATTACGGTGATTTTGAAACTAGATTTGATTGTACGCCTTTTACGATGTTTAAACGATCTTGAAGACGACAAAACTTACCCAAACTTCAATTTGTCTAGGTGTCATCATGGATTTCCTTGCCAGAACAGTCCGATCAGGAGCCGATGGGTAAGCATTGTACTCGAAATACTTTTCCAAAAGTGGCGTATACTCCTAAATAACGTGTGAAACCCTGGACATAGAAGACGTATAGTAGATACGAACGTGGTTAAAGGCAGGTTTTTTTCCTTTGACGTCTTGTAGGGGGGCAGCTTTACTTGAATTCATGCAAGACAGATTTGATAAGCGGTATTGAGGACTGTTTAATGTCTGTCGTGCTTCAGAAGCACTCAGGATATCGTTTATAGTTTTGACCTCTTCCTGAGTGATTCCAGAAGGCACTTTGAGGAGAGATTTCCTCAGAGAGTGCTCGCAAGCATCGCGAAGATCATTTGCAGCATTGAGACAAGCTTGTCGCGCATTCGGTGGCAAGGCACCGATCGCCGCTAGTTGTGGTGTAAGAGTTGATAGAGGTCGTCCAGCGAGCAAGTGGGCTGAGATGTCCTCCTGTGTGATATCTGTATTACAAGAGCGTCGGATGCAATCAGCAACTTTGGCAAGCAGCCCACTCAAGGAGCTCTCTGCCTGCATCGATATTAAAGATAATGAGTGGAATGAAGGAATGAAGGAATTAGGTGGTATCCCTTTTGAGGTGACTTCGGCTTACGTGATCACAATATTGAGCCCATTGTTCTACCAACAGTGACAAATAGATCTTTCAAAAAGTGTTGAACGCGGTTTGGCTGCTCAGTCATGCGATTGTCACTAACACTATGACAGATACTTTCGATGCCAAATTCCTTCAACGCTTGTCCTTTCTCGAGAATGATCTCCTCTCTCTTGATCGTTCATCTTTCCAGTTGTTCCATGTGAAGTGGCAAACCCTCGTCAATGATCTCGAGACTGCAATACAAACTATGTCGTTACAGGAAGCTACTATCACCACTGTCTACACCTTTGCGAGTCGTGTAACCCATGTGGTTCAAATGTTCCTGGACATTGAAATCTTGGCAGAGAAACTAATGGGATCTCTCCTTGACGAGGCATCGACACCACTTGATACTGTCCCTATCCCTCACCACGTTGTTACTAGCGCCCCTCCGTATTTGAAGCCGTCGTATGAATGGTTGTTGGAAAACATACACAACCCATATCCTTCTGCGCGTATTCGAGATGCTATCGCACGAAAATCGGGAGTTGTGCGTAAAGACGTTGATAACTGGTTCATTGATGCTCGTAGACGTATTGGCTGGAATGACGTGCGAAAGGCCTATTTCGGCAATAAGCGTGTCGAAATTGTTGACGCTGCCACGCGATTCTATGCTAATGACAAGAGACTATCTCTCAGTCAAGGTGCAGAACATGCACTCATCTCCATTATGAAAAATGCGGAGAACCTTTACTCTGACAAGTTCGGAGAAACGATTTTGGCTAATAAGCTAGCTGCGGTTGTCGAGGATCTGACGCTAGCGAAGGAAACGGAGGTCAATGTTGAACGAATATGTCAAACACAACTGAAGAAGGATAGAGACTCTTATCCGTCACCCGACCGATCACCCGGACCTTTGAATCCGTCACTCTCCGACGACGCAGCCAATGCGACCGCAATTCAACTTAAACCCATGGCCGGTCGAAAACGTCGGGATCTGTCTGTTGAACCAATTGAACTTGATCAAAATGAAGAACACAGACCCAAAAAACGCGTGAGGTATATCACATCCTACTTCACACCGATCACATGTTACTCATCAAATCGTAGATTAGAAAATACATCGTCCTCTCCTGAAGGCCACGCGCTATCTACAGGTCTGCCGTCCCCTGCACCTTCATTCGACAAGTCTTTGCCAGACTATGATTCTGCTAAACAACCATCCCCGCCTCTAACGAATTCCACGTCCACCAGCCATCAGCGATGTTTATCTGATCTTGAGGTTCAGGGTTTTTCCAAACGGCCGCGTCACCTTCCCGTCACCTTCCGTCCCCACAATGTCTCTGATCCTATCCCACTTCCCAAAAACCTTCTATTCGACGAGGCATCCTTTGACGGCTGGTTCCAGAAGAACTTTGACTGCCCTGAGGCTGACGCAATCAGTCCTGGTCTTTCAGTTGAACTGGGAAACTTCTCTGACTTTGATTCTAATACTCCTGACGTCGAGTCACGCTCTAGTAAGTATCGTATCGCATTATCCTCGCTTAATCTCACCTCTTTCATCAGTTTCACCTGAGTTCTCGAAGCAACCCTTCGAACCCCCGACGTCAGAGGTGACCGACATTTCGTTGGATTTACCTTGGAATGGGCTTGATTTCTGGACTGACAATTTCACTTTGTCGTCGGACAATCTTAGGCAGTCAGATTCCTTTGTAAATTTCATGGGGCAAGGTGTGGCCATTTCTGCCGTAGCGTGAATCCAACATAACCATACTTCGCAGAATCTCTCGTCAAGCCTTTGTCGCAAGATATTGCAAATGTCCAACTACCTTTACCCGTTTCTCGCTCACCGGACGATTTTGAAAGCTTTTTTGGTCTTGCAAACCCCTCCTCAGTCGAACCTGTCGTGATACCCCCCGATCCGGCGTCTACCGAGACTTGGAATTTCCCAGAGTCTAGCCTCCATAGAGATGCTACCGTCATCTCTGGGAAGCATAATATTGAAAGCAGTAATTCACTTGCATCCTTTAATTTTGGTGCAGATTCGTTGTCGTCGAACAATACAACTCTACTCCCCACCATCACAATCACTCAGGATAAGGTCAGGCAAGAGAAGGAGAAGGAATTTCGGGAGGCATGCCAGAAGGCCCAAAGATTAGCATTGGAGCTCGAGAATGACCTCTTTGCGTGATTGGCTTCTTCTGTTTCCATTAATTAATCTTCATTGACAAATAATTCGAACTATGGGTATGCCTACTTGTATCACTTAATATTCATCGTAACCACTGTATTGATAGTTCATCTAATGCACCACCATCCATATTTTCTGCCATTACATCCATCTCACAATCCTTAGGCTATTTATGCCGTTGTCTGTATGCACTATATTCTCTAATATCTTTCATGTTCTCTTTGAAAATCGAACTCGCTTTACGATATTGGTCACAAAATCAATGTCTGCCAGGGAGTCCAACCTCATCCTCGATCCTCCATCTTCCAACTTCCCGCATCGCCTCTGCATCCCCATCTTCCAACTCCGGCGCAGAAAGAAGCGTACTCACCATCTTCCAAGGATCCTTCCCGCCCCCAAACCGCAACACCTCACGCTTATACTTCTCTCCCGTCTCTCGATTAAGAGGGTTTTCCGAGAAGACATTCTGCCATACCCGCGAAGCGATGGCACGGTCAAAGAGGTACGAGTAGTACGTTGCACCATATCCAAAGAGATGTCCAAACTGCGTCTGGAACGATGTGCCTGGAACATAAGGAATGAGCCCACGCGTGTTGTGCAAGTTCGCAAGCTCGGCGGTGGAGTCGAAGTCTTGTGATTGTACGACGGGAGAATGGTAGATTTGGTCTATGGTGGAGAGGAGGATTTGGGTGTAGGTGTCTATAGAGTTGCATGGGTCGGCGTGGTGGTTGCCAATTTGACGCACGGCAGTTGTTCCCTCGATATTGAAGAGAGATAGAACCATTGTTGAGTTGAGGAAGTGTTCCATCAACATTGAGGGCAATTCAACAAAGTCTGTGGGACAACGGGTACCAGAAACATTCTGATATTCTGTGCGTCCGATCATTGCTTCAGACAAATGAGAACGTCAATCTCTAGTTTTGAAGACCAAGTGAACTCACAATGCATTGCATGGCCCATTTCGTGGAATAACGTCGTGACATCCTGCCACTCCAACACCGTAGGACCCCGCGTAATTGACGGTCGCATGAACTCACAGACAAGAGCCACTACAGGTAGCTGATACACTTCATCTTGACCAGGTACCCGATGGCGTTTGACAGCCTCGAAATGCTGCGACTCAAGTATGCGGTGCTCCTGCCCCTCCAAAGTCCTGTCACCAGCTTCGTCATCATTATCGGTTCTCCGTGAGCAGCGAACAGTGTAGTGAGCCGCACCAGCCGGCTTCCCTCTTCGTGCAAACAAGTCGGCATATATCCACCCAACGACGCCCTTTTCCTCATCAACCACTTCTAGTTTGCGAACATCAGGATGCCACACCTCTCCTGATTTCGCATCAACAGGTCGCAGTGAAATACCATACAAGTGTCGGAATAATCTAGATAATCCCATAAATACAGTACCAACCGTTAGAGGTGGAAGTGGTATTGGAGGTGCAGGTGGCTCTGGAGGACAGTAGAAATCACGGTCCCATGCTTGTATGATAGGAAGCGTGGAAGTCCCGTGGTGCGCTTGTTTTCGCGCCTGCAAAGCCTGAAGAGCTTTCTGGGCAAATGGTCGGGTATGATCCATTAAGGCATTGAGGAAAGAGAGGACATTAACTAGAAAGAGGTGGTTTTGAGAGCAGCAAAAATTGGATGAACAGCAGACATACCTGGCGTCTTCGCCATTGTATCACCTAAAGCCATAGCCGCATAACTTTCCTTCCCAACTAGATTCGCTAGTTCACCACGAGTTCGTAACAGTTTCTCTAGTAATTGAATCTGTTCTGGAGTGCTCGAGTTTGCCGCGATATATAACCGCCGCCGTGGTTCCTCCTCCGGCGCAGAGCACATAATCATCTGTGCTTGTAGAGAACCTGGATATATAAGGAGATCACGCTGAGTGAATTGAGCTTGGAGCTGCAGTCTAACGCCCATTCCATTGTCCTTGAGTCCTGAGAGTTCAGAAGGTTTTATGGCAGTCGGTGGGCGGGCAGAATTGGCCTGATTCAGGAATTTTCGACCAAGGGTCAGTATTTCTTGAGACAGTGATACGAACTTGTTTCGCTGCTCGGATGGGAGGTCTATAGCCGACTTCTCAAAGTCTAGCCAGAATATCAGTGCAGTTTTGTAGGCTTCAGGGCTCAGCGTTGATACGATATAGGGATCTGTCATAACAGCTTTCAGTACCTATGCAGTAGTCCGTAAATGACGCAGTGGACGAGGAATGTACAAACGTACCTCGTACAGCCCGACATGAGTATTAAGAACATTCATGAATTCACAAAGAGTTTCATACGCATGGTCTGCTGCTTTGACCCACATAGGATCTGGATGGGCGTATCGAATGAGTTCTGATAGGTCTGTGACTCCGCACAGCATATTACTGAGCCTATCAAGGTTTTTCACAACCTTCAGGAGCTCGTCTCGAGATTCCCGTGCGCGAAGGATGCGATCTGTTAGTAGCTGAGCGTGAACCAAGGTTGCATCGGCCAGCGATATAAGTGCGTCTGGGTAGGTGAGTGATGGGTAGCCAAATAGCCCCGTTGTGGAGAAAGGGGAGACTTTAAAGGTCGGACTTGGGCGGTCGAAGAAGGAAACGAGGGCGACATCGTCTGGAGATGCAGGGATGGTCGGAAACTTGGACTGAGTGGTGAGCGAACGAAAAGGTGTTAAACGCCGGCAGGCACAGCAGCGGAAGAGTCTGTGGGCGGAAGTGTAGGCAATGGAGGCCGCCCTTCTTGGGAGCATGGAAAATACGAACGATCACTATAACTAACTCCGGTTTAGACATTGACTTTTGACGCTTGACCAAGCATCGTGATTGGCTGACGCGCTCCCGCCAACTTCCTCTGTGTAACTAAGTAATCATGATACAAACTACAGTAGTCTCTGGCCATGTAATATTGGTGATGCGTAGATGGATGAGAGATAGACAATGAAATGAATTGAATGCGTAGCAAGAAACTATGAGTTAAGTGGTGATAAACTGCCTTCCAGACTCCTATCCAAGTTCATTTTCATACCATTCTCAGACGGGGGTGGAGAGGAGACAGGCAGATGTGGGTCATCACCGTTGAAGCTACTGCGGCCATTGGTTTTGGACTGTGCTGTACCATCGTTCGGCTCCTCGTCAACAGGTTGCGTTGAATTAGGTACTGGCTCAACGGCATACACCCAAAACTTTGACTTCTTTTTCCCTGCTATTTGCTCCAATGCAATTTCGTTTGGCTTCAATGCAGCCGCACCAGAATTCTTGAGCTTGATACTATTTTGTGCCACGCTACCTGTCGAAGCGGATGCTGCTTCTGCAGAGTTCGTGCTCATAGTACTGTCTTCCGTGCGGGCTCGTTTTGTGCGACTTGTATCCAAGTTGATTTCTGATGCCAACCGAGAAGACCGCCGTTCTCCGCGCCAGCTCCAGGACTCGGCTGATGATTCGCGCTTGCCGTTACCATTCAGTTTCGTAGCGGCCGTCCGTGTCGAACGTCTCCGTTCACCCGAAAAAGCCTCATTGCGGCGTCTGTGTGACCCGTTTTGCACATCACGGAAATTGAGAAAGTCGTCTTCGTCAAATTCCTCATCCTGCACGTCCTCCTCTTGGTACGTGTACTCATCAGCTTCCTCCTGTTTCAAAATTGGTCAATCAATTCCATGAATGATCGAAATGTAACGGTAACACTTGCCTCGCTATCGTAAGTATTGGCATACACATAATCTGGCCGTTGTGTTTGCCGTCGGGTCCGTGTCTCACGGACCTCTGCTGCCTGCGCCAACATTAGTTTGCGTTGCTCACGTATCTCGCGTTGTTCAATTCTTCTTCGCACTTTGGCCACGCGCTGGCAATCAATCAGCACTTATAAATCAGAAACACAAGGAAAGGAATAGAATACGTCCGCGGCGAACTCGTAACTCGGTTTCCCATCATATAATTAATACTCACCGCTAGTTCCTCGTCAATGGCCTCAATTCGGCCTTCAAGTGTGGCGATGAGCTGAATATGAGCCGCGTCAAATCGTGACCGTCTTTCGCCTTTCCTGAGGTCTGCAGGTTTCGATGCCTTCAGGTTCTCTATCAGGGCTAGATATTCTTCCCGTGTGGTTGAAACCGCAGTAAAAGTCGAAGTGACTTTCCAAGGGTTTGTCGATGTAAAAACGCGTGGTGAATCTGTCATAGACCAAAAAAAGAATCATCAGGAATCCAACACTAAGCCGCAATGACCAATACAACGGGGTTTTGAAAGACGAGAATAAGAATCCCCGTAAATATAAGCAAATAGGGGAAGAAGGGAGGGAAGGGCGGTAAATGAACGTGCACGGACCATCTCCTACCCAATAACGCGTGCGTTTCGAATCCTGACCAATGGGAGCCAACTGGAGCTTTGCTTGACTTTTGGGGTCAGAAGGATCTGGTGGTATGGTTGTAGCATCCTTTTTCTTGTGTTTGCTTTGCGACACGCCCCACGCGCGATCGATTGTACCCTTGATGTCCGCATTATGACAAAGTTGTAGCTCAACGAGCTGGCGAAGAATTTTGAGCTAATAAAGGCTGAATTTCGTATTCAATATGTGGATGGTCCAAGTGCATCACGTACCTTGAAGTCCCAGCTTGCGGTAAAGAAACCACCCTGAAGGCTTTCAAAGGGATCCACGTTTCTTTGTAAATCATCGTCCCAGAATATAGTCCGCTCAGAGGTCTTGAAGTACTCCGAAAGGACAGAAGCGACAGTAGTAGCTATTTGATCTGTGCTGGCGTCATGCAGCGCTGATTCAGTTTTCTGGAGAGATAAATTAGTGCAAGTGTATAATGCCTCACCTCAAATTACGCGTTTGGGGCTTAAGATTGAGGATGAATTGTTGAAGGACCTGACTTAGTATCTCATTAGGCTCTTGTATGAGGATTGCATCCTCTAAGCTAGACGTAGCACAACCCCGATGGAATGGACACGTCAGCGGGCGGGTCTCAATGACACGAAAAGGCGCACTCCATCGGTGATTCGAGCCCATCGAGTTTGTCGCGGAGGTTGGTGAACTTGCAGATGAACGAATAGACAAACAGTGTTTCCCAGCGCCCAGAGGGATGCATTGCGTCCGACGGCGGACATATGTGGCTTCTTGGTATGGCAGATGTGCTCATCGCCGTAACCGCGACAAGTGTATGAAAACGATGTGGGTCGGCGTCAAGTGAAGGAATCACCCACAATTGCGATCGAATTTTCAAGGTTGAACAAATATTATTACTACAATACATAAGCTTTACTCCGACACGCCTTGTTCAACATTGATAAGACCTGTTATCGACCTTCCTTACTGTTAACATCGATTCGGGATCGAGGATATAATGCAGATAGAGATTAGGAAGCAAGAATCCTTGATGCTAGTGTACGCGGACATGAAAAACCTCGGTAGGTGTTATCCTGGGCCGACCTAATTTTGAAATACATGAGCTCTCGCGTGAACATCATAAGATGTATTCCTATACCTTGGGAATGTCGTGGTGCTCGCTGAGAGACTCCAGATGTTTATTGAAGTCACTGACACGCTCCTTATGTGTCTTGCTCGCCAGTTTGGCGACGCGTTCTGCGAGCTGAAGAGTTTAGAGTAGACACATCAGCACGTCGAAATGCGCGGAATGATACTCAAACGTACTCTGCGCTTCTGTACCTCTTCAAAACGTTTCTCAGCTTCTGTCTTCCTCGAAGAACTTCCGCCCGGAGCAGGAGAATTACTGCCACTACCGGAGGGAGATTCGCTGGATTTATCTTCACTGAACAACAGTTTTTTAACTTTCTCGCGATCTTCATCCTTCTCAAAGTCAGCTTTTGGTTTCGACTTTTTCTTCTTCCTATATGATGATTATTGAATCTGTGCACAGCACCGAGAAAAGCCTGAGCTGACTTTTTCACAATTCCGCCCTCAGCCACTCCACCCTTTAATTTGAGGGAGCCGCCAGGGCGTATGTCGTAAGCCGACATCCGTAGGACGGTGTAGTGGAAGGAGACAAGAAGTGATCTGGCATGAAATGGAATCAGCACGTGCACGTGGTCCACCACAAGACACCGACAATTTGGGCCTGTCCTCCCGCGTCCTCCCCCATTCATTCTGGTGCCTTGTATCCCTTGCGGCGGCGGAAGCATAAATGGCAGTTTTATCTTCGCCGCTGGCTCTTGTGCAGTCGATACCCCCCGTTACCCGTATCTTTACCGTGGCCACAATCATATCTTCCGGCCTCTATGGTTGGTCGTACTGGAATGGTCGGGAAGTAGACGCCGCCGACTGGCTGCTTGTGATCCCTGGAACAGCTCTTTTTCACCCATGGACACTTGTCACGTCGATGTTTGTAGAGACTACAATATGGGAGGTGTGTCATTGTCGACTTGTCGCATTCACGTCCATCTCTGATTTACTCAGTTTGTTGTATCCATGATTTTTGTTCCGGCATCCCTTAAATATCTCGAAAGGCTATGGGGAAGTATAGAGACGCTCAAGTTCATAGTTGTTTCAGTTGCCTTCTCGAATGTCATCGCGTTTGCATTGAATTGGATCGAATTTGTCGGGACAAGTAATGCCGACCTTTTCCTGTGAGCAACGGCAGTTTCTCTATCTCGATAATGGCCACAATGGTTTGACAGCTACGGAATGGAGTATCACGGCCAGATGGCGCTGCAGATTGCAATTCTGGTAGCTTTCACACAATTAATACCCGAACACCAGGTTCAAGTATTTGGGTTCATCAAGACGCGAGTCAAGGTTCGATGCAGCGTTCTCCCGTCGACTTTCGCACTTACATGTTCTTAGACGTTGCCTATGGCTTATCTCACGTTGTCGACCGTTCTGTGTCTTGTGGGCTTCCAGTGCCCGTGGATCGTCATCCAATTCGGGTGGTTCGTTGGCTGGGTATATCTCCGTTTCTATAAGAAGAACATTAGCGACACTATCGGCGGTACAGTCACATACGGCGACCGAAGCGAAACATTCTCGCTCGTCTCTTGGTTCCCTCCGCTCCTCCAGTAGGTCCAATGTCTCACGGTTGAACTTTACTGACGACCTTTACAGCAAACCATTGACCCTTTTGGGCAACTTCGTTTTCAATTTGGCAAATAGATTCCATTTGATTCCTACCTCAAATGGTGATGTTGAGATTGGGTCGTTTAACCAAGTACCTGGTTCTGCGAGAGCGGAAGCAGAACGCCGCAGGTATGCGTAACGACATACATGTACTGCATGATACTAAAACCGCGCAGAGCAATGGCATTGAAAGCTCTAGACCAACGAGTTGCCAATTCAGCATCACCCGTGGGCGGTTCCTCGTCCACTCCTGCCCACGCGCCTCGCATTCCCCCTCAGGCAGCCACAGGGCCTACAAAACCTTCTCACATCGAGTCACAACAATCTGTGGGGAACGATGTCATGGAAAAAGGACAAGCGGTCGAAAACCGATAGTGATACAGCTACCTTTCCGTTGCTCTTAGCTATGTTAACCTTGGTGATCTCTTATAATTAATGCTTCTTGTGCTATAGATTACCTTGAATACCTACTAGGGTGTACTGCACCTTGTTAGTACTGTGTTACGCAAATATTAGGAAAACACCATGATTTGAGAGCACAGATGGGACTCCATGAAAACATACTGGCCCACATGTTGCCATGACCGACCGATGTATATAGGGAGGTAAAAGCTAGTGGACCTATTGATGATTAAGTAAGAGATAATTCAGGATGCAGACGTGGTTGAGGACCGTCACGTCCCTGGGAATCTCATGTCTCGACGCTCGTCCGTCATCTCACCTAGCACCTCTGCACCGGCAACAGCGAATGGCCACGTCTCTCTCCTGTCTCCCCCCAAGAAGCAGGCGACGCGGGGCACCCGCGCCGTGTCCATGGCCGCCTCTAACGCCCTGGCAGACGACACTCCCACCACTGACGTCAACCCCGACGAGCTATTCACAAAACACACCATCTCAGAGGTGAAAACCACCCAACAACGCCTGAGGTATCACCGACCCCCCTCTCGGCGCGTCCCCACGAGCGGCTAAACACTTTTGTTTTTTCTCCACGTATATAGAGCGGACGCAGATGCGAAGCAGGAAGAGCTCCGTCTCATGGTCGGGTGCGTATTCCCAATGCGTGCGCCCAGCCACCCGATATCTCAAGATCAGATTTTCGAAAGTGCAGAGAACGCTACCGAGACCTCCTCCAGGCCTCCACGTCGATCATCGCACTCGCGGCGTCCGCCCAGCGTGTGCAGCAGGCGCTGGAAGAGACGAAAGAGACGATCCTCCTGCAGGAGGAGCCGCCGCTGCCGCAGCAGCCTTCCCTGAAAAGCGGAAATGGTCCGTGCAACTCTCTCTGTTTTGCTGACGCGGGTCCGCTGAGGTGTCCGTACACGCAGATGAGCATCTGCATACGCTCCAGCTGCTCTCGGCGCACATCAAGCTGCTCCTCGACGCGCCGGAACACCTGTGGCGGCTCATCGAACGGAAGAAGTATTTCCCCGCTGCGTGGTTGTTTCTTCTAGCGCGGGTGGTCCATCGTGCGCTCGTGCGGGAGGACGAGCAAGACGCCACATGGAAAAGTCAGGGAGTCAATGTCCTAGTGCGTTGGAATTGCGCCGCGCGTCGTTGGGTGTGTTGTCTGACCGAGCTTTCAGGACGAGTTTCCGCTTGTGCAGAGACAGTGGGACACCGTGGCTCAGTTCCGCTCGCAGATTATACACAAAGCGACGCTCTCTCTGCGGGAACATGATTCCTCTGCCGAGGTAACGTGTATCCATCGCTCGTCTTGCATTTTCTAAACCCCAGCAGGATACGTGTGCGGTTCTCCTCACTCTACATCTGCTAGACTCCCGACCGTTAACAGAAAGTCTCTCCGTCTTTCTGACGCAGCGGTCAAAAACGCTAAACAACTTGCTTGCGTGGAAGTACGATCCTGACTCTCTAGGAAAGATTCAAAACGGGCATGCACCGGCGTCAGGGCAGTCTACCGCCATACCATCCGACTTTCGCAGACGGCCCGTCAAAGAGATCAAAGAAGCGACGAACACGGCTCTCGATGCTATATCTCGGACTGTGCAAACCGCAAGAAATATATTCCACGAAGAGGATGAACGCGAGCCATCTCTAATACGGCGCGTTTTGGAGCACATCCAGTCGGACTCGCCTGACCTTCCAGACGCGGCGCAAGAGCATTCGACGGAGCTTTATCTGACGACCCAATCTCTGCTCACGACTTTACCCTCGTCCACGCATCTCCTGCTCCTCCCGCCTGACCTCAGGTCATACAAGCCCTACGTCGACCTCACCTCCTCGTCCTCCTCTATCCATCCTCCACAATTCGCCAAGAAACTCGACGAGTGGTTTCGAGCGTCCATTTCGAGCTTCCAAAACGCTGTATCGAGATGGTTTGCGGACTTGCAGAACGTGAAAGAGCTGTGGAGTGTCAGGGCTTCTGCACTACGGTGGCTATCGACATCTGGGTTCGAGAAGAGCGAGATTGGGGAAATGAGGAAGATACTTGACGAGGCGTGTAGGCTGCGCGTCGCGGAGATCTGGCGGCTGCAGCTCGCGCAGAGTATGGACTCTTTTGGCCAGCGGCTAGACTCGACTTTGCTTTCGTTGGCGGAGAGCGGCAAGGCGAGGCATCAAGGTGAATCCTACTTTTACATCAAGTGTATTGCTGACTTTTGAGTAGAGACGTCATTGGTCAACTTTTTATTCCAGGCACCACCAATACCACACTCTTTACAATTGTCGACGGATACCCCTTTTCAAAAGTACACAAGCTCGCTGCGTCAGCAACTTGTTGGACGGACGGCGCTGCTGGATGACGTTTTGGCGACTCTGGAGAGTTGTGCGAGAACGATTCGGCAGGACCTTGCACATGTCATGGCGGGGGACGAGTCGCCGTTCGTACTGCTTTTTTCCTTATGAGCAGTGTTCTGATGGATTCAGGATCACAGAGAACTGGTGCAGCAGCTAGAGACGACACATCGACCAGAGGCTGACGCGCTATGTGCCAACGTCATTGAAAAACTGGAAAAGAGTGCCAATCAGGCCCCGAACACTGACGGTCTGGTGTTTATCAGCCGTGTATCAGACGAACTCTCAACGTCGTCGCCTTTTATCTCGGAGATTGGGTGTCAGGCGTCTGTTTTGCAAGGTAATTGGGAGATTTGAGATTATATGGCACTAACATGTGTGTAGATTTCCGCAAGACAACTGCTGCACTGCATGGTCGTGTTGTGGATCGCTGGCGAACATCTACGGTGTCTTTGATCGTGCGCGAACACCGCACGGCTCGCCGTCCAATACACCCCGTGCTCGCAGGTATGTCTCGTCTACTTGCCTGGATAGAATACTCAAGTTGTACCTAGCATCACTGAAGCCCTCTGGACCTTCTCCTGAACTTGTACAGTCTCTGCTCGGGCTGTCTACATCTATACAGGATCTGGTGCCTGCGCAAAGTCAGACGTGGCAGCAGCCCGTTGTCAAGGCTACTTTGGGCCACTTTATTGCAGAGCTCACAAGTGATGAGTGGGACGAAAGCAATCTGCAGTCACTGTATGACGTGGCGTTTCTTCAGAAACTCGTGGCTCTGCACGGCGACGACGAACTCTCGAGTCGACTGGAGACGCGTGTCCGGGAAAACGTTAGTTAAAGTCTACTTTTGAGGAATGCTTGCTCATGTTTCCCAGCTCCCAAGCGACGTTGATCTGGATACTGTGCACCAAAGTGCGACGGATGCACTCTCACGGACACAAACGCTGTTTGCTACGCTTGTGCCTAGAGACAAGTTTACAGCGCTCCTGGGGCTTGGAGTGCCGCCTCAGGAGGGACAGTTTCAGCCCGCGGTCGCGTTGGCAAAGCCGACGTCGAGATTTGGGTTGGTGCTGGTTGGCAATGCATAAATTACATATCTAGAATACATGACACTATGCTCCTCCGCTGCGTGTGTGTGAGCGTTGGATACTGGACGATGGAAGACACGTACACAAGGATGTTGTTTCTGGAGCAACGTCAGCAGGGTGGAGGACGCAGGACACGAGACGTACATGGGGATGTGGATGAGCTTGACAAAGTAGCCGATAAAGCCCATGACGCCAAAGCCAATCGCGACGGCCTTGCATATCTGGGTAAACTCTGTGGACGGTGAGACGTGGCAGACGAGAGGGCGGGTGGACGGACCGGTTTGGGACGGCTTGGTGCAACGGGTGAGGAACTGGAGGGCGTGAGCGGGGGCGTGCGGGGCGTGGGGCGGCATACCTGGTTGCCGTCGTGGACAAACTGCTGGGGGACGTCGAGGAACTCGCGAATTTTGTCGGACATGGTGGGGAGAGTGAGCGAGTCACGGGGTGCATCACAGTGCTGTGGCTCGTCACGGGACCACGCCCGGCCCTCGCCTCATGCGGCCTCTGGCTCTGACTCTGCGGCTGCTGCGGCTGGCGAGCGCGCGGCGGCGTGTGCCTGTGCGCGCGGCGTCGACGGCGGCGAGCGTGCGCGATGCGGTGCACTCGCTCATTGCGCGCCTCCAGTCGCCCGCGGCGATCCACGACTACTACCCGCAGCTCGTCTCGGCGCTCCAGAGCACGCCCACGTCGTCGTCCAGCCCGCCGCCGCCCACGCTCTCGCGCGAGCACCTCCTCCAGCTCCTCCATGTCCTCGCGTCCTCGGCCCGCCCCTCCGACCTCCAGCGCATCGAGGAGATCCTCGCACACATGCCCGCCGTCTTCGGCGTCCCCGTCTCGAGCGACGTCCACACCGTCATCCTCCGCGGCCTCGTCAAGCACGCCACAAACCACACCGTCTGCCGCTGGCTCCACGCCATGCCGTCCCGCGCCGTCCCCTTCACCCCGACCCTCGAGCAGTTCCACATCTTCCTCGACGCCTGCGAGCACCGCTCCCACTTCAAGTACGTCCGCCACGTCGTCTCCACCATGCGCGACACCGGCTGCAGGCCCTCCAACGACTCGTACAAGTATTTCCTCCGCGCCCGCTGGGCCTTTGTCGTCGCCCATGAGCAGGTCCCGCGTCTCGCCGAGTTCTCGTCGCTGTTTGACGACATGAAGTTCGAGGACCTCCCCTACGACCCCTCCATCGACGACTTTCTCTACCACTCGTATTCAGAGCGCGGTTTCCCCCAGCGCGCCAAAAAGGTCAGGATGGAGTATCGCCTCCGCTTCGCCGATTGCAAGGAGGAACAGTCCCCCTGGAAAAAACAACTCTCGGATATTGCGCGCTCCGAGGGTGTCGAAAAGGCAATCGACCATTACTTCCAGGTGATGGCCCCAAAAGGCTGCGAGCCAGCCCCCTATCTCTTTCGCGCCATCCTGCGCCACTCGACCTCCCTCGATGACGCCCGTCTGGTCCAGGAAAAGTTCAACCTCCCGCCGTCTGTTGACCAGTACTCTCTGTTGATTATAAACAACATCCGGGCCGGTCTCTCTGACAATGCTCTCTCAATCTACGAAGAGGCCAAGGCTGCTGGCATCGTGCCCGATGCTGCCCTCGTCCACCCCATAATCAAAAAGTTTTGTCGCTTCCCCACCGACGAATCCCTGGACAAAGCTCTCGCCATCTACCGCGACTTTGCAGCCATCGCGCCCCCACACTCGGACACCAAAGAGACCTATCATGACCGTGCGCAAGGCCCCGACTCCACCATCTACAATACTCTGCTCCAGGGAATCGCCGAGTCCAAAAACCCGGACAAATACGTCCCCATTGCAAAACAGCTCCTGAACGACATGGAAGACCACAACATCCCCGTCGACAAAAAGAACGCCAGTTCCATCATCGTCCTCTCCATGCGCCACGCCTCCAGTCTCCAAGAAGCCCTAGATGCCTACCACGACCTCCGCGCCACCCTCGACGAAAAAGGCTACGCAGTCGTCCTCAACGCCTTCTGCCAGCTCTCCTTCGACCACGGGATCCCCGTGCCCTCCCTAATCGACTACTTCGCCATCGTCAAAGACATGCGGCGCGCCGGGCTCGAGATCACCGCCGAGGTATACACGATCCTCCTGCGCCAGCTCGGCTCCATCCCCACGCAGTACCGCGCGCGCATCACCCCCGAGCACGTCCGCGAGCTCGTCACGATCGCGCGGCGCGTGCACGACTTCCTCACGCTCGACGCGGCGGTGTCGCCCGACGAGCAGCTCTGGAACCAGCTCATGAACACGTACCAGCGCCTCGGGTGTTTCGCCGACGCGTACAGGGTGTGGAACACCATGTACGTCTCGGGCCGCTTCGACCACGTCAGCGTCAGCATCATGTTTGATGCGTGCGGCTACGCCGGGTCGGCGGACATTGCGAGGAAGGTGTTTGCGCAGCTCGCGCGCGACCGCTTCTCGTTCAATTTGCATAATTGGAAGTCGTGGGTCGAGTGTTTGTGCCGAGTGAGGAGGCTGAACGAGGCGCTCAGGACGGTGTGTATGGAGATGGGCAAGAATGGGAATACGGTCCCACCCGACGTCGAGGTTTTGCGCATTGTGATCAAGTTTGCGAGGAGGAACCGTGTCGAGGCGGATGTTTTGGAGCAGCTGGAGCGGCATTTGCCAGAGTTGTGGAAGACGTTGCCGGAGGATTTGCGGACAAAGCAAAATACTGATTGATGTTAAGATATGAATTCCATAAATGTGCGTCTATCTAAAGTATGATATTACAAAAAGCGCGTGGTTGAGCAAGGCGCTGGGGCTGGGCAAGGCCGTCTAGGGGAATAGAAAGCCCAAAGTAAATAAATTATAAGAAAAAGTCACAGCCAAGAAATGAATCAATCTATGCAGAAGCTAGCTCCTCTACGGAAGGACAATCGCACTATGAAAACGACTCGGTCAAATAAATCCCGCATAGTGTGCAAAACGACTCACAACAAGGTTAAGATCTCCGTAAGCTGAGAAAAAACACGACGCTCAGTAGGAGATAGACAAGACAACGTTGGAGACGCACCATCGTCAATGCGGGACACTGTTGGCCAAAACTTCTTCTCTTTCAGCCATGGCAAGGGATATGCCGCGGTCTCCCGAGAATAAGGTCTGGAAGACAGTCAGATAAAGTACTACAACTGACAATGACACCAACCGATTCCATTCGTCAGAAGCGATTACGGTCATGGTATGGGGAGCATTAGTCAAGAGGTTGTTATCTTTGGGTTGTTTCCCAGTAACGACATCTTCAGCTTCCTTTCGGATCTGAATCATTGCATCACAGAATCTACAGACTTAGAAGACTCTAATGCGACACGATGACAATCTCACCTATCAAGCTCCTCGAGTGTCTCCGACTCTGTAGGTTCAATGAGCATGCAAGTGGAGATTGGCCACGAGCAAGTAGGGGGATGGAAGCCATAATCCTGCCCAAAGTCAGTATACATGCCCAACGACTAAATTCCAGCATACCTGCAGACGTTTGGCGAAATCCATGACTTTGAGGCCGGATTTGGTGAACTCGCCCAGATCAATAAGGAGCTCATGGGCGACACGGTTGTTCTCGTTGGTATATCGGATGTTGTAGTGGCCTGATAAACGACTCGCCATGTAGTTCGCATTGAGTAGAGCGATCTTGGAGGAATCGCTGAGACCGTTACCGCCCAGCATTTTGATGTATGCCCAAGAAATGAGCGCAATCGAAGCACTGCCAAAAGGTGCTGCTGCCGTTGCGTCAATGGCCAAGGGGCTTTCAGCAGGCCGCACATGATGACTCGGCAGGAAGGGGGCGAGGTGTTCAGCGACGCAGATAGGTCCAACGCCGGGTCCACCTCCTCCATGCGGACTGTACGTCAAATCAGTTGGTCGTGTTTTTAGGCAGCCAAGAATAGACCCACATCGCAAAGGTTTTGTGAAGATTCAAATGGCAGACGTCTCCACCACAGGTTGCGGGATTAGTTAGGCCAATCTGAGCATTCAGATTGGCACCTGCAAGCGTTTACTACACGTATTTGTGTCGGGCAACCAACAAGCCTCACCATCAAGATAAACTTGGCCACCATTGTCATGAATAACTTTGCAAGCCTGCGTACAAAAATGTCAGTGACAAAGAAATGAAGCGGGTATTTCGGATCATTTACATCTTGCACTCCAGGCTCGAAAACACCAAAAGTAGAGGGATATGTAATCTGTTAATATGTTGGTCGCAATGTCATCCTGTTCCTGGCAAGGGAAACGAACCATAAATGCAGCTAGATTGTCCTTGTGTAATTCAGCCTTGGTCTTGAGGTCTTCAAGGTCTAGATTGCCGTTGGCAAGAACTTTCACAGACACAACCTTCAAACCTGCCATCACAGCAGACTGGGCAGTATCAGAGTGCGCAGTGAAACGGAAAGGAGTGACTTACAGCAGGATTTGTACCATGAGCACTAAGAGGAATGAGGCAGATGTTGCGATGGCCTTCGCCCCGTGATTCATGATAAGCACGAATAACACAGAGACCTGCGTATTCTCCAGCGGCACCTGAGTTTGGTTGGAGGGTAGCAGCATAGAAACCGGTGATTTTGCAAAGGTCTTGCTCCAATTCCTACGAAACAACACTTGGTGAGGGGCTGTCTGAACACGACAAAAGGTCAAGAACCAACCTTAATTACTGTGTCATAGCCGATCACTTGATCACGGGGCGCAAATGGATGAACATTACTAAACTCCGGCCATGTGAGCGGTATCATGCTACTCGTGCTGTTCAACTTCATAGTGCAGCTTCCGAGAGGAATCATACTGTGAACGAGACTGATGTCTTTTGATGCAAGATGGTTAATGTAGCGCAACATCTCGGTCTCTGAATGGTGTTTATTGAACACAGGGTGCGGAAGGAATTCAGAGGTACGCTGCAGAGGTGAAGGGATGGCAGATTCCAACGGCTGTTTCAAGTCCGCAAGTACTTTTGGCGAAGATCCTGCGGAGGATGCGAAGACGTTTACAAGGCTGAGGAGATCATTCGGATTGGCACTTTCATCAAATGTGACTCCGACGCGCTTCTCATCAATCTTGCGCAGATTAATGTTGGCAGCAAGCGCAGCGTTGTACACCGTGTCTGGGCCAGCTAATGAAGTATCGATTGTGAGAGTGTCAAAAAATGACGTATTCTCCACCCGGTAACCAAGAGACTCTATAACAGATTTGAACGCCTGAGTATATCCATGCACTTTGACGGCAATTCTGCGTATGCCGGCTGCACCATGATAGATAGCATACATGACTGCAATGTTAGCTAGAAGAGCTTGAGCGGTGCAGATATTACTCGTTGCCTTTTCGCGACGGATGTGTTGTTCACGCGCTGTGATTGCGTAAGCCTCAAATCGAGTAAGACAACTTCTTGAAACGAACTTTGCAAAGCCAACCTGTAGGCTGGCTGACCAGTGGTATCACGACTTCGACCGATAAGCCGGCCGGGCATCTTCCTCTTAAGTTTATCCGTGACAGCAAAGAATGCCGCGTGAGGGCCACCATATCCAGCAGGAACACCAAAACGAGCAGAGTTTCCTAGGACGACGTCTGCACCCCACTCGCCGGGAGGTTTTAGCAGGGCCAATGCCAAAAGATCTGTTGCAACCACCAATAAACCGCCGGCTGAGTGTACAGTATCTGCAAGGGAGCAGTAATCCCCAATGGTTCCATTAATGTTGGGATATTGAACAAGGACACCGCAAAGGTCTTCACGAATACTTTCATCTTCCAAAGCAGTGAAAGCATCCTGCACGACGAGATTGATACCGAAACCTTTAGCACGTAAGCGCAAAACCGAGATTGTTTGAGGAAAGACACCGGAATCCACGAGGAAAGTTCGTTTCTTTTGATTTGCGGAGACGAAAGCCATTACCATGCCTTCTGCCGCCGCGGTGGCTTCATCGAGAAGTGACGCGTTGGCAATATCCATTGACGTAAGAGACATCACCATGGTTTGGTAGTTCACAAGAGACTCCAACCGTCCTGAATTTTGGAGTAATGAGAAACATGAATGGAACGGAATAAGGTGTCGACATGCCTTGTGCAATCTCAGGCTGATAAGGGGTGTAAGGAGTATACCATGCGGGGTTTTCTAGTACCTTTAGACTTTTCGATCACAGAGTTTTCAAGGTTAGAAGAGGAAATGTACGTTACGCAGAATGACGGGGGGCACGACCGCAGTATGATAACCCATCCCCGTATAACTTCTAAAAGGTTTGTTCTGGGCTCCAAGCTCCTTTGCCCTTGCATGTAACTCGGTCTCACTGAGAGCTGGAATAGAGGTACTATCGAGAGTGTTGGCTTGGATGCGGATTTTGGGCGGCACAGTTGCTTCAATGAACGCGTCCATCGACTTGTATCCCAATTTTGAAAGCATTAAGGATGCCTCATCATCATCTGGTCCAATGTGACGTTCTGAAAATGTGTCGATCGGTGCGAAGAGCGAGGTCTGAGGATGGATTGTAGCCAATCCTCGAGACCGATGAGCGAGGGTCAGTGAAGATGGTAGAGCCCGCAAGGCATAGCGCAAGGCTAAGGCCATAGTGGGAGAAAGGAAGAAGACGCAAGAAAAGTGGAATGAATAAAGGAGACACGTCTCGCGAGAACTTGTACCGTCCCCATTCACCGAGTAAAGACTTTTTGGGTGTTTGATGAGAGATAAGGTACTGAGCAGAGATGGAGCTCTCTAAAGCAAGGTTTAGCGGATGAAGACAGGAATAAAATGATATTATGATTGTCCATATCTTGAGCTACCAGAATGACGAGAACTCCACGCAACAGCCAGCCATCGCTCTTTTCTTTTGAGTAGACAAAAAGTTTTTTTGGCTACCAGGTGACATCATCCCTGATTATGGCATCAGGGCCAGCCCATCAATGCTTCCATACCGGGCAAAGCCGAGAATATCATCGGAACGGCCCCTGCGGAATTCCGCAACAATTCCGACGTTCAGCACCTTGCTCCGCTTTTATGGACAGTTCTACTCACGGAGCTTGTGGTTCATGCGTTCTTTCCGTGATGTACAGTCCATCCGTTTCGATTTCACTTGCTACGACACTCATTGCCGCCACTGCCGTCCGTGCATTCGCTTCACTTACTTTGGCTTGGTAAAAGTCCACTATCCCTGTGATTGATGTCAATGCTTCCGTTGACCTCTCAATCCACATCGCTTGGCGTGAATCTTGCTGTGGTACCACTGTCAAGGACTTCAAGAGTGACTCTTGGCCCTTCAGAATTGACGCAGACCGAATGAGTTCGTACTATGTCTTTAAAATCAGTCATCATGCGGAATATGGGACCAGTGGCATCACGCACAATAAATTCATGTAGAGCTTGTGGGGAAGGCAGAAACCGATCCGACTTGATTAAGGAGAGGTCCAACAAGACGATTGTCTTGACAACGACATTAGGATGGACAGACCGGACGCTCATAGAACACCATTCACACCTCGCGCAAAATTTGTTCAACTCCACCGGTGGTGTCAAGGCTGTCGATCTTGGTGCTGAGAAATCCCAACAATCCAAGAAGAGCAAACCATAACTCCTTCCACGCATACTCTAAACAAGGAAGTGAATCCTCCAGTCCACCCAAAGCAAGAGTTACAGACCTAAGCGGAATCGGCTGTTTTGGAGATACCATATCACGCGATAGCATATTTGGAAGCAGTTTCTTGGAGTTGACGGTCATGAAAAGGAAGTAGATCAAACAACAGTCTCACATATAACAATATACCTCAAGGCGTTTGTGAAGATTGTGGCGTAACCATAGTATACAGCAATCCAATAACGCACAGACTGCTGGTCGCCCAGATTGGGGAACTGGTAAATGTGGCAATTTCTTTTGAACAGCATTAGTTTGCAGGATAAGTTTAGAAGAACGGCCATTGACCTGACGACAGATTGGAATCGCCATTGCAGAAGGTCGGATCATAGCGCTCATTGCACCATCATTTTCTACCAACGCGAGAAGGATGTGAAGAGAAAGATTGGCATATGCAAGCGAGCGTGCTGAAGAGGTCGAAGTAGCGTGAGTGAGGATATATGATGACAACGTCAAAATGGTATGCGGTAGTGGGTTGGTATGCTCAGTCGTGTCCTCGGCGGGAAATGCGTCCTCCATTAACATGGCCGGGAACAAGGAGTTGGAACGTAACAATTCAAAAATCGGAAATAAAAAAACAGCCTCTCTTGTAGGTCTGCAGTGTTGCCGTGAGCAAGACGGTCCACGATTTAGAGGACCTAGACCCACTGATTCCTAAACGATTCCCGAGAAGGATCCAGGGTAGTTGAAAGTGTTTTGTCAGAACGTAACGAAGCAAACATATACCCAAACGATGTCGTGAATATTGACTTTGCGGAATCATCTGAGATATCCCTGTAGCTCCTGCAATGGAGATTTCATCTAGTCCCGTTGATATTCATAAGGAGTACTAGTGAATACGCACTGGATTGAAATTTTGAGCTCCTGTTTGATTGCCCAGCACACCTTGCGCATGAGCTCTACGTCCCGAGTTGACCTGATGCGCTTTAAATATGGATTCAACCTTCCAGCATCAGACTTATGGAAGTTGACGAGAATAGCTAGTAAGAGAGCAGCTTCTGATACGAATCTTTCTGTGTCGCAGCTTTTGACAAACTAAGAAACTAGATTCGTATATTAAAAGGTCATAAGTGAAAGATCTCACCGCAACAATCGACGGAAATAGATCACGACGAAGGAAATATGCACCTGGACTAAGCTGACCAATTGAGCACATGTATATCAGCGCGATTTGCAAAACCTGGTGCCGGATGCTGACTAGGGCAGGATTCAGGAACAAGAGACCCTTGAAAATGAGCATTGATACTTACGCGGCACCATTTCATTTCGAATTATGTCGTCCACCAGGGCGGTGAATCTCTGGATTTACACAAGACCGATTTAGCGCATTTCCTGCTCGATAAGACAAGCCTACCATGAAGACGTCATCGCTCCGTCCTACTCCTCCACCTAGAACCTCCATGACCTCCCATCCACCGAAATTCTTGCTTAGTATACAACGTAGAACTATCAAGAGCGTTTCTAAGGCATGCCTTTTCCTAACATCTGTATAAGGAGCGTTCCGCGCATGCGTCAAACATTCTTGAAATAACAAATTCAAGAAAGGCTACTGATGTCTGATGGGATACAGTACGAAGGATGCACAGTAGCAACGCACTTTGTGTCTGCCGAGGCAAGATTCTTTGGACAGGCGATCAAGTTCACCTCGTAAATATTCATTCTTTACTTCCAAATTGAAGAGATTGGTAAAGAACTGGTTTTGATCCTCGTGAGGGGCAATTTGCTGCGCAGAAAGACCTTCCAAGAGTTTCGAGTAGATGTCGATGTATTTGGAGGTGACTTGAGAAGAGAGGCGCCGAGAAGTCATTGATGCAAACTGAAAGCCTAGGTCCAATGACGTGCACTCGGCTAATTTGGGCGGCGTACGTGTATCAATGACTGGAGCTCAAAAACAAACATCAATCGTTGCGCGGCACATACACACGATGTAGGTGGTTAAACATAGAATGCCAACATGGGCATATTTATGTATAACATACTTAGTACATACTAGTATACCCCTGTAGAGCCGGCATCAACCATCTCAAATACCCAACCCATCAGCACATCATCTCGAATGCGTACTTCTTCAAGTAGCTTCTGCACAGAGGCGAATGCCTTTCGGCCCCGCACCTCACCTTCCTTCTCGGTCTCCCCGATCTCGTTTCCTCCATTCAAGTCTTGATCGTCTTGTTCCTCCACAATACCAGGAAAACCAAAATGGTCGGCATCAACTCGAGGCGCAGCGTCAGCCGAAGCAAACGATGTTCGGAAAAGTATGCGGAGACACAATAACGCGGTGAGAGCTATTGAAGGGGGGTCCACTAGTGGCCTTTGGTAGACGATAGTCGTGTCGCGAGGTGGGGGTGGCGGTCTGAGGGTAGGGTTTTCTATCGGGTAAGGTGAATCACTGGAAGCCAGCGTAATCGTGTCGCTCTGTGATGGATGCTTTGTGGGAGGTTGGTGACTAGAAAGATGAGTCAATACATGAGAACGGAGGTTGGGCTTGGGCATCGGATCTCTTGGGCATGTCGACCACAAACACGGCGACTCAGGTGATTCAATCGCTGTCAAATGTTCTAGAAGATGCTCGAAAAGCTCTCCCGGAGTGGAAAAAACGGAAGCAGAGCATTCTGAACGGTCCCAATGGCATTTGAAGCGTTCGTTTACGATAGAATCTTTCCGCCTATCAACACCCCGCACTATGAATCTTTGAACAGGGCCCTGAAGGACCATCGCCTGTGCCTCTGGAAAAACAGCATTGACATTCTTTATGACGTCCGAGGCAACAAGAAGAGGGTATTGTTCTGCGTGTGGTGAGAAAACATCCTTGTATAGGTTCCAAAAATCGACTTGTGTGACTTCACCATCGGGTTTCGCGATAAACATAGTCTTCATCCTAGCTCGGCATTTAGATATGAAATTCGATCGGAATCGAGAGTAGTACAAACCAGTCATAACACCGTTGAGGTTCAGGTTTTCCCAAAAGTTCATCCAATTCTTCCTTCGTCAATTTATGATCCCGCGTCAATACAGTCACCGCTGGAACAGTGTGAACCGTTCCAGAGATGTCTTGAACAACGTTTTCTTCGAGCTTCTTCTGCTCATCGAGAAGAAGTGTGACAAGAATTCTGAGTATTGCAGGTAAATCGGGGCGAAGTAAGAACGCCTTTGCCATGGCCATGTTTGAAATATGCATATATAAATAATTCAAACAGGCATCGACCAAAGGTTTATCCGCAAAAAGAGGAAGATATCTGATGGAAGCAGCGACTGCTGGGGAGTCGGCCAATATGTTTGGTGTATTAACTGGATTTGAAAGCGTTACAGTAAGTGCTGTGAGAGCAGCAATAATCATTGAACGATTAGAAGATTGCGAGACAATTTTAGTCAGTGAATGTAGAGGATTATAAGCGGGAAGAGTCGTAGGGAGGATAATGATTTTTGCTGCAGCAACAACATAATACAAGTCGATGGTGTTCAACATGAATTCCGAGTCTTCGTCCCTATCATGTTGCAGAGTACTGAGTGCAGTCAGAATGAGCGGTAGGGTGTGTGAATGATTGGCAAGCTCCAAGGCGTTCGGTTCGTACAATGCGACGTTGCGTAGAACAAAGAGAGATTCCAAGGCGTATCGTCGCTTGCAAGAATAATCGGGGGGCGCTGAAAATAGAAAGTCCTTGCCTGAGGAGTATTTGTACCCTTCTGTGATGTACCATTCGGGCCAGTCGAATAACCCATCTATGAGCCCAGGAATACTGGTCAACAAGAAGGACTCGTTATAGCACAAACGGCATAGTCGATCCAAAGCCCAGCCAACCTCAGAAAGTATTCCAGAGCGAAGCGATAATGACATTCTGTTACTCGGAACACCCTCTGTGTACCAACCTAGAATAATATAAGGGTGAAGCTGTCTTCTTGGCTAACACGTACTCACGTTCGTAGTCATCCCGAATGTCCGCCGCAGGTCGAGCTGCTTGTTGATGAGGAGCAAAGGTACTACGGTAGTAGGTATTCTGAGGCAGCCGCATCGTGCTCGTCTGTGCCAACGTCATGACGATAAGTCGCTCATCCAAAAATACGATGGATAGCAGTCTCAAGTACTGCAATCGCGTTCGTCACAAACGTTACGCGTCTGTCACAACCTAAAAAAAATTCCAACTGAATGACGAGTCGACCAGAAGAAAAGTTAAAACGTTGACTGTGCATACATCTATAAGCTAAATCTAAAATACCAAAGAACATATATATAGGAATCTCCCATTTAGTCCTCTTCATACTCGTCTGCGCCATCCTTCCAGACAGCATATAACCTCCTGCGATTTGAGTCGCGCGTTTCTGGCCGACTCGCGATCTCAAACACTAACCTCAACAGTTTCTTCCGCAACGCAGGGCCTTCTATCTTACCTTCCATCTTCGGATTATCATAACAAGAGTTGGACACGACGTATGAGTACAGGCCAGATCGACTCTCGGTCTTTGTTAATCGCGCTCGTTTTGACATGGGCGGTTCATCCTCAGAAGGCAGATCCAGGGCAGATAAGAGAGGATTCAGGAGAGCGGATTGTATCCTTTTATATGTCATGATTACAGGAGTCTGTGCTGCAAGCACAAGAAAGGGGATAACCAAGGGATGTAATGGGGCCGGTAAAGGATCTGCTGGGGATGTTGAAAGGGCGAGAACTTTGTCGAGCTCTTCAATATATATGTCGGCAAGATGATAAGCCAGGCTGGTCGGAACTTTGAGGTCGGAGGGGCTGCATATGATCAGGAAAGCGTCAAGGAAGAGGGCTATAGCAACGCACCACAATGGCCCACCCGACGTGGTTAGAATGTCATTATACTGATCGACCACGTTTGCATCCCATTCGGCTCGTATCAAGAGACGGAAACTGGCATTGACAAATCTTCTGACGAGCATATAATATTTATCAATCCTGTCTGTGGCATGAGAGAGAAAAATAGCAGAACAAGACGTGGCATAGTACCTTAGGCGATCAATGCCACTCCACTCGCGCACGATCATTTCCCAAAAACCACGTAAAAACGCGAGGGCGGAAGTCGTCTGAGATATACTCAACACGAGATCCGCCAGTTCGGTAGCTAGAGCTTGCTGGACTAGAGGCTTGTCGGACATCCAGAAACCATAAAAAATGCCTTTCCATAATTTGTCCAAATCCGACTTCGGAATAACATTTGTAGATTCAGACAGAAATACGGAGAGATTTTTGACGGCTTTATCGCGGACGCTCTTTTCTTGTGTATCGTGAGTATGGTGACTGAGCGGTGCATTGAACTGCTCACCGGTAGAAGCCAAGTACTTGCCTAATGGCGGTGCAGTCATGGCAGAAATCTTTGTTTGGTTTGAAGTCCGATGAGAACCTTGCATGACTTCATTGCGATAAGCACGATTAGATCTGCGTCGCCATGTCGAAATCCCCTATTACCTGCCACGGTGCGTGGTTGCTTTTCCTTGCCTTCTATCGTTATCGTGACAATATCACTCAGTCCTGGACTCCTCCACCGGAAAGCCTGCACCAGATGTTCTCATCCGTCTCCAGATCCTAGAGGTATCCAAAGATGGTGGTCCTGACATTTTCCACCCTCTCGCCAAGGGGTGAGTGCGACTTCTACCAATTCAATTAATGAACTTTGCTCATCTCTCGCAGATTGACTAACTCTGATGGCCGCTGCCTTGACCTTCTTCCCGTGTCCGGTTCAAAAGAAGAGGCAAAGGAGAAGACCGCCCTAGAAGCTGGTCAAACCTACAAGGTGGTATTCAAAACGAAAGAGTATTTTGACAAGACCGAGCGCCCTTCATTTTATCCTTGTGTCGAGGTGATCAATTTTGTTGTCTTGAAGCTCTACGACCCGCCCATTGGTTTCATAGATAACGTTCACTATCGACAAACCTGAAGAACACTACCATATTCCTTTATTGATCAGCCCCTACTCTTTCACCACTTACAGGGGCAGCTGAGACTGCATACACAGGATTACGAGAATGATAGATTCACCAATGGACAACGTATCCATGTGCATGTAATCTCTATTGTGATCTACACGGCATGCGTAGCGATAACTAGAAATGATGCAGCAGTCATGGTGAGTGGTATGTGTAAAGGATGAATGTGTATGAGTAGATGTACAACATGAATAAACACGTGAATGAAAAAGAAACAGTCAACAATAACCAAAAAGCAATATCATCGTACGAGTACGTTATCGTACTGAACGCCCTTTACATTACTACCGCGCATCGAATGCTTGACATTCTGTAAGAATTGTTCACGATTTCTGCTCATTTCCTGAGCAGCATCTACATGGACCATCAGTTAATTCGAAGAGACCAATAATGGAAGTGTTGGTATCCTTACCCTTGTTCAAAGGATCATCGGCATTGGGCTCCAAGAATAGGTATTGCAAGCCAACCATGACTGAATTGAGGTTGAGGACTGGCTTCCAGTCTTCACGAAGAATATTCAGACAGACGTTGCCCTCCAGATCAACATTAGGGTGGTAAATCTGAAGAACGATGAAACCCCTGTTATACTTTTAAGAAAGGTATAGAGCCTCACCGTCTGCGTGCACTTAACTTTGGGAGGGTCGTGTGGATAATTGGTGTTGATGGCAAAGGAGAAGACGAAAGCTCCGCCCTTATACATGCCTGCAAGACACATGAAACTGATTCGTATTCAGAGCCGCGTTAGACTCACCCTCGTCTGGGGTAATAGTGAGCGTGAAGTTGAGAAGATCGGCAGGATCAGGAAAATTCGTCTTCATTGTCGATGGCAGATCCAGCTCAGTTAGGTCTAAATTGCATGTCCACATTATCAGAGAGACCTTGTGAGATCATAACGCGTTCACCTTTCTGTACTCGAATCTGGGCTGCACTGGTCTTCGGCTTCTTCTTCGCTGCCGCATCTTCGTTCTTCTTCATGCTCCAAATCTAAGAAAACATTGCTATGTGAGTCGAGAAGCAGTACGCAGCCGGTTCTGGCGTACTTTGATCATGGTGATGAAAGCGAGATATTAAGTGGAAACGAGGTGGTGGTCAAGGTTTGGAAATAATATTCATATTTGTCCACGACTTATCAGTTGTCGTGGCGGTGCTAAGCTCTCCAACATTTGTGCTATGGATCTTCCTGTCATTGACCTGGATGTATTTTTGTCTGAACCTCGCGACTCAGACAAGGTCGTAAAGGAATGCAGGAAGGTATGTTTCTGCTCTAGGTCACATCCATCATCTTATCCGAATCGTATCAAATAATAAGGCGGCTGATGCACTGATCACATACGGAGCACTGGTACTCCACGACTCTCGCGTATCCGAAGAAGATAATACTACATTCCTTGATCTCCTTGAAGACTATTTTGCCCAGCCCATCGCAGAACTCAAGAAAGACGAGCGACCTGACTTGTCCTACCAAATTGGTGTCACACTTGAGAATACCGAGAAACCCAAATGTGCCGTCGATGAACCATGTCTTCGTATCATCGCGAAACTAGACCCTGCTGAGCGGCCTTTGGATATCACAGCTCACGCACCAGATCCAAAATGCAGGTTCTTTTGGAGAATGGGGGAGAAGGCCCCATATGAGACTCAGTTCCCTGACTTGAATGCAAGTAATGTCATTACCCAAGGTGAAATTTTACGGGAACGTTGGTCTCCTACCATGCAGCAGTGGGGGTGTTCTATGAAGAGCGCGTATGTCTTTCCGTGTGGGATAAACTGCTGAGTTAACACAGCTATTTTAGCGTGACAAATCTTGCTGAAATGGCAGCCATGGGTCTAGGTTTACCTGCAGAGACTTTCACAGACGCAGGGCGATATGGGTATGGTATTTACTAACTACATAAGTCAATCTTTCCCTCACCGTCTAAAATTCCCAAAGCCCTCATCTCCTAGCGCCAACAGCATCAGATCTCGTTAAATATGGAAAGAAAGACACTATTCTTGCAGGATTCCACACCGATCTTAATTTCTTGACCATCCATGGACGTTCGCGTTACCCTGGGCTCCACATATGGGCTAGAAACACCGGAAAACGGATCGCGGTCAAAATTCCAGAAGGCAATTACCTTCTTGTCCAAGCAGGGAAACAGTTGGAGCACATAACCGGTGGATTGATCAAAGCCGGTTTCCATGAGGTCGTCGTAAATGAGAAGACTCTGTCGGTATGTCTTCAATGCTGACACATAGAAAAACTCTGGTCTGAGTTCCCTTCTAGACCATTGAAACTCGCAAAGTTCAATACCCCCAACGCCCTCTTATTCGTATATCCTCGACCTTTTTCTGGCACCTCAACTCTGACTTCGACCTTTCACCAATTCCTCAACTTGCTGCACGTGCACAAGTGATTCGAGAGGAACAAACTCGTTTAGGTCAAGAAGAAGATTACACTGTCTACAAACCCATGAAGGTTGGACATCATGTTCAGAAGTGAGTTGTCATAGACTCCTGCGAGGACGAATCCTCAGAGACATTACAGTGAATTGAGGCATATTGCTCTGATGGCCTAAGGATATCTACAAATAGTCGTAACATAACGCAAGAACCATACGCACACCGTGTTGCTAAACTGACCGAGATCTTGAATTGAGATCAAGGAGTTGTGCGAAGACGCTCTACTATGAGTGCAGACATTAAGATATCTTCAAAACATTCATGCCCTTGAGGTGATATTTCAAGGCGGTGCATTTGTGCTGGTTGACTATGCTTTCTCGGGTGATAGGGAGGGATGAACCGTGCCAACACAGTGTTAAGAGTCTTGTCCTTCGAGGAAAAACACTTATAATACTCGAGTAGGTGGTTGTTTATCTCTTTGCTTATGAGACGTACCGTAAGGACATTCTGGGCAGCGGTGTCATCCCAATAAAGGAACACAGTTTTACAGCTGGGGTCAGGAATTTTCCATGTCCAACTCTAGATGCACATGTGATATAACGACGAAGATCAGTCATAAACGTGCGTACCGAACGAAATGGCTGATGTCCACTTTTCATGACCTCGCTCAGTAAATAGTCGTTTCCTTTGAAGCAGATCATGCTCGGTTTGATGGAAGTTGTCAGACCTATTCTGTTTATAATTACTACGTAGATTATCCACAATGTTGTTGATCAAGTTTCAACTCACTCGAAGTGGCCTACGAAGTCTCCATCTTGAGAGTTTCGCTGTATGGTAGTGATGTACGAAGTTGGAGTGAAGAGGTTCATTTTCACCGAAATGAAATACGATGGCCCTGCATCTGAGATATCTATTGGAGGTGCAAGAATCATGCTGTTCGGTATCTCTGTTTGGGGCCAGAAAGTATAGGTGACAGGACTCAGTGGCTTTCGTGATTGCTCATGGTAGCTGCATAACAGAGTCTAAGTTGATCGACGATGTTCATCAATGGTTCACGTACGCTGGAGGTGATAGTGACTCGGAAGAGGTCGATAGATCATGGTTCAGAGAGAGATGGACTAGCGATGATATGCTCCTCAGACTGGGTGTAGGAGAAGCTGACCGTGACCTTGCCGCTCGAGGCACCTCAAGTTTCTCACTGTCAAACCGCGTACATGTGTATGGCTTGGGTCAATCGAACAGCTACCACTAAACAGATGAAGCTTTCACCTGGGCGGGGGTAAAATCATCGTTTAGCTGGGTCGTCGAGAGTTTCTGAGTTGAGCTTTTCAGATTAAGTGTCCTATAGATCAGTACCATCAGAGCCCGGATCCATCCAACACTGCCTGGGATAGTATCCCCTCGTAGGAGAAGAAAGAAAGCTCTCTTGAGTATATAAATGCTGCACATATTACTCGTAACTCCATTGATCTCTAAGGGGGTTCACGACCTTCCTCTTGCAAAATAGATATCGTGAAACCCTTCTAGATTAGAATATTCAGATGTTCGAAATAGAGTAAGGACAAATTACGATTCAGAATAATGGTAGACACCGAACGACTTCAGCACACTTTGTAACTTGACAATCATTTCATCCCACTCAGCATTTGGATCTGAAAGAGCAGTTATGGCACCACCCGCGCCAATTGTCCACTCCTCCGTCCAACATGAGGGTGTACTTTCAGGACAGCGAGGGTGGGTGTACTTGAAACAACTACGTATTGCGACAGACCAATCACCACCACCACCGACGCACCAGTACCCGAAGACACCCGAGTACAAGTTTCGTTCTTCGTCTTCCAAAGTTTGAAGAATCTCGACAGTACGCTTCTTAGGTGCGCCCGTCATGCTTCCTAAAAGTTTCAGCATGTCAGTTTTCAAAGAAAAAATGAAATTGGGGACAAGATTACCAGGAGGAAGACTTCGACGTAAAACTTCCCAGCCAACATTGTTATCCACATCGCATACTGTACTCAGATTTTGTTTTCCTTCTATGACGCTGACCAATTGCCAAACGGTTTCATATTCCTCGACTTCACAGAACTGCTTGACCTGGACATCGTCTCCTATAACACCGTGAAGATCATGACGGATTAGGTCGACTATCATCAGGTTTTCTGCAACCTCTTTTCTGGAATTAGCTAGTAATTCTTCGGCGACGGCACGAGTAACTCCAGGCGCTTTGCGTACGGTACCTTTGATAGGTCTCAATTGGCATACCGAATGTGGAGGCCGTGAATAAGATAAAAACCGCTCTGGAGAGGACGATAGAAATGTCGAGGGATGAAGGCGAAGGAAGGCTGAATAAGGTGCAGGATTCATTTTACGAAGCAGCTTATAGCGTTCCCAGGACGTTAAAGTTGAGGAAGAGCAAGGAATAGAAATATGAGTATTAGCGGTTAGACAGATTTCATACGAGTCACCCGCGAATAATCTCTCTTTCGCCTGATTGATGCGGGAAATATAACGAGCTCGATCTGGTAACATGACAATAGGTTGGGGAGAGTTTTTTAATGATATCGAGGTGGAAGAATCAATATCGGCCGCAGAGCGGAGCAGTCGAGTGCTTGTTTCCGAAATCCACATATCGTCCCCAGGCAAGAGAGACTGTACGTAGATCTTATCTGAGATAGAATCTAAAACGATGCTCCGCTCGACAAAGACCAAATTAACGTCTGGTTGCCGATCGGTTGAGACCATTCGAGGCTTTTTGGAAACGTGCAATGCTTGAACACCGAGTTCATAACTCAATTGGCCGACGAGGCCGCCCCAAAAAGGTATTTCAGGACATCCTTCGGCCTTCTGCGCTTGCATGAAGGTCGCAAGCCACGACCACACATCGCGCCCTCCTAATCCCTCGCGTTTTGAGGATATCCCTTGCTTCAAAGTTACAAACTCATCTTGGATATTGTAGGTTATCTGAAGAGAAGTTGGCAGGAGAGCGGCAATAATCGTGAAACGGCCAGGTTTAGCTGCGGAGTCAAGCATTGCAAAAGGTGAATCTTCGTCCATGGCCCCAGATAACTCCGCAATAGCAGTCACAGTGACGCCGGGTATATGAAAGACACCTGTGGTTACAGTTCGAATAGAAGGTGGAAGAGACAAGGGAGGTGAAATAGATGGCCAAGGGTTGCTGAACTTGTGCTTGCTAAAAGCATCCCATGGACGAATGTTCCTTCCGTTCGTTCTGGCCCAGTCCTGTGCAAGATTCCAAAAGTTTTTTAAAACTTCTGCACCCCCTCGCTCAGTGCAAAATGACTCTGGATGATACTGAACTGCCCAGAAAGGGCGCGTCCTGTGACGAGCGGCCATGATAACATGTCCGTTGTCACCCTTGTCATTTGTCCAAGCGAGTTCTTCCAATTCCCCGTCTTTGGCCAGCACTACGTGAAGTGAATGGTATCTGACTGCGTCAAAAGATCCGGCCCCCTTAAAAAGGGTTGCTCCTGAATGGTGGATAGTCGAAACTTGACCGTGCTTTACTACGTGCAATCTTTGAAGACGTGCTCCGAACTCGACTCCAAGGCTCTGTAATCCCAGACAAACCCCAAAAGTTGGGACTAGATACACATCGTCTACCTTCCATATATCCTTTACAACCCCAGTATCACGCGGATTGTCTGGAGAGCCCGGACCTGGACCGATGATAACGGCAGAGAAGTATGGGAGATAGGGCAGGAGTTCTTTAATAGTGAAATCGTCGTTCTTGATGATAAAGATGGCACAACTGGGAACCAATCGTCGACATGCAGAAGCAAGACTGTCATTGATCAGTTGATTGTAGCTGGGAAGTTACAGAGCATATAACGTACTTGTATGTGAAAGAGTCGTAAGAATCTATGAAGAGCAGCTTTGGTTGCTGGACTGTCATTCTAGATCAGATGATTATTTTAACCCGTGATGATATTTCCGGAATATCCAATGTAACTTTTTGGTTAAGTGCGCAGAGAAAACCTCCGGATGAGTGAAGAGAGAGGAAATGTTGGCTCGCCGTAATCCAGACAGGCAAAAAGAATGACTTCAAGGGGTTTCGCAGAGTTTGAATCGGCTTGCAAGAAATTTTACATATTTTCCAAGTTCCGAGGTCGGCGCGGAACATTTCTCATGCATTAGGCTTGGGTTAAATGTCAACACATGTCAGTGCCCAAAGCATAAAGACGATATGTAGAGATACCACAAGCAATACTGTGAACTAAACGTGACAAACTTGATATGAAAAAAGCTTGGAAGAAGCTTTGAACAGTCTACGTCATTGACGACCACGACGCTGTATTATATATGATAGAATATCGAAAGAATCGGTCATACTTACTCCGAAAAAGTGTAGTATGAAATAAAAAGAATAAAGAAGGCCCTTGGTGGCCGCACACAGTTCAAGTTATTGTAGTAAAACCCATTTCGCGAGCGGGGACACTTTAGGGCCTTTTGAATAGTTATGTAGTGAAATTCAACATAACCCGACACAAAGTGGTTGTGGGTTACCTGCAAGAACACTGCGCCAAGTGGGCATCACATGACCGATTGCATCAGGATTTTTGTGAAGGTGCGGGCTCAACTGACACCGCATTTCCAATGACAAGCCAGGACTCCAATCAACATATTTTCAAGCGGGTACGTGATGAAGAATGCGAGGTGCTTATCCCTGATTGCTATTGCAGTTGAAGTTAGTTTGTGTCCCTCTATTGGGCGCGTCCCTCCTTACGCCTGCTTCTATCCCCGATGTTCTCAAATATCTGAGCGATTTAAACACAATCCTGCTAGATTTCAAGGCTTCAGGCATAATCCTTACACCAGACCTTATATCATACACCTTCTTTCCACTTTCGACATTGCTTCGTCGCAACGCCGCGTCTGACATTCCTGATCAGATATTAGAGAAGATCTTCTTTGTATTGAGCATTCTTTGCGAGGACTGGTGGTGGGACTGCGATATAGCTATATGGCAACAACTATTCATGCTTTGTGGAGCTGTGATGGCTGGGATTGACGGGAAGGAAAAAAGGAGAGCTCGTGCTGACGAAACCAAACAAGCGGCAGGGGAGTGCCTACTTGCACTTTTGTGCGTTCGGACCGACCAAAGTGATTCGAACGCATTAATACTCTCTGATCGTACACAAGCGCGTTTGGAGGTGTTAAAAACTGTGACTGGAAGCGACCAATTTCTTCCTGTCCTCGGACAAACTCTTGATTCGCTTCTCGTTACTGTGGATACACCACATCTACCTTTGCAACGCGTTTCTCTGTCTATATTAACTTTAATCATTGGAAACTATGCTCCAGACGGTTTCATTCCTTCCGTTCTTCCTGGCATTGTAAGTCGGATGACTAGAATCGCTCTCGGTACGTCCACCAAGAGAGGATGGGCTAATGGTGAAATTGTTTCTGGTTCACTTGAGGTAATGCAACTTGCCATTGTTCGAGCACTCGGAAATGATATATGCGCACGAGAGGGTGCTATTCATGTTATCTTAAAGCTCGAAGACCTTGTGTGCACAACTGGGACCCAACCAGACCAGTCTCCCTCCGAACCGCGACCGTTTGCAACTCTAAGGACGCCATCTTGGCTGAGAGGGACATCTTCTCAACTTCTAATTGCACTCAACACTCTCACACCTCTTGTGACACATCCAACACCATCAGCTCTTCTGGCCGTCTCGAGATTATCTATCACACTTCTGAGTGCTACTTCCATGACTTTGCCAGAGCTACAGCCTTTGCTCATCCATTGGTTGCTCTCTTTATCCAACTCCGATTTCTTGTCCGTTTCCACTGAGTCTCGCAAATCACTATCCTCGCTTCTCATGACGCAGTCGGACGCACAGGTCTCTTTGCAGCACAGGTTGGTACACATTACAAATGACAGTCTCTCAGCGTTACCACGGTTACTTCTTACTCATGCCGACACCAAAGTTGAACATGTTGCTGGACTAATTGAGGCAATCTGTCGCCTTGTGACTTCTCCTGGAGAAGCCAAGGAGGGAGCATCACTCATCTCTAATGGGATTGGAAGACTTCTCGGACCTTCAGGAGGGATCGAAAAATGGGGCTGGAGTCTATTATCCGTCCTTGAACTCAGCGCACCTCAATTCACATTTAACACGGCCTTTTCTGGTCGACTGATGCTCGAGAGCAATACGGACATGAGTCAGTGGGAAGGCTTTCCTGAGATAGACTTCAAGAATATTTCCTCAGCCACCGCCAAGACGGCTTTGGAGCGAATGTTCCGTGCATTGGGTCGCGCAAGCGGAGATAGCTGTCTATTCTCTGTTGAATGGTTTACCAGTGTGGGGCGGAACGGAGTTGGTACTAGGTCAATCACGGCGATATGGTGTGCCTGTCGGCTTCTTGAAGGAGTCGCAGACATATCTTTGAATCAGGTGAACGGAACTGGTATTCCTGCACGAAGAAGTAAACGTTTAACAAAATTGGTTCGCTCATTGGTGAGAAGTATCGCAGAACTTTGGGATGAACCTGATAAGACCGAAACAATGGAAAGCATTGTTACAGAGGAGGATTCAACTACACAGATGCTGGTTCACCACGCGAAGGGTATCAATCCCCTCCACGAAAATTTGCGAATAACAAACCATACTCTGGCAAAGCCAGTGACCACAAATCAGCCAGGACTTCACAGATTGCTGTCGCTTCAATTTTTCGCCGTGTCTGCAGGGATGTTGCAAGCGCAATATAGACCTCTGTTGCTGTATACGTTGTATCCAATCCTACGATCTCTTGTCTCGCCTGATGTTTGCCTATCTTCTACGGCTCTCGCAACCTTGAAATATGTTGCCATTATGACCTCTTATGCATCCACAGCCAATCTCCTTCTTTCCAACTTCGATTATACGCTTGACTCTATATCCCGCAGGCTAAGTCGCAAGTGGCTTGACATCGAGGCAACAAAAGTTCTATCGCTTATGGTTCGCTTTGTGGGCAGTGACATCATAGAACGTGCCAGGGATGTTGTGGAGGAGTGTTTCGACCGATTAGACGAGTTCCATGGATACAGCATCATCGTGGAAGGTCTCGTCGAGGTCTTAGGGGACGTGCTCGACGTCATTCAGGAGGATAAGAGAAACGATCCATTGGTGTCAACTGACCCGTCTGACGAGGCGGAGGAGGCGCGCATCACATCAATGGAATCTTTCTTCGATTGGTTACCGCGTAGGCATCAGAGGTCAGTGGAAGAAGTTGACACCAATAGTTATGGCCCTGCTCCAAAGGAAGCTTGGGGAAAAAACAAGGTGTCAGAGCTTGATCCTGCAGATGAAACTGTTGGCGTAGAAGAGCCTGACCCAAACGCAGATTTGCCTCTTACTCCGATTCAGGGGCTAACCAAGCAGATTGTATCACGTTCACTGTACTTCCTTACACATAGCTCACCTGTCATTCGGGCTAGAATTCTCTCTTTGCTAGCTTCGTCCACCCCGGTGCTTTCCGAATCTGCTCTATTACCTTCTATTCATTATGCATGGCCTTTCATTCTGAACAGGCTTAGCGACTCAGAATTCTTCGTCGTGAGCGCAGCTGCTTCCTTGATAGAATCTCTTGCAACACGTTTTGGGACTTTCATGTTTCGCAGAATCTGGGACGATGTTTGGCCTAGATTTCGTGCACTTTTGAACCATTTGGATGCTGTTGATGCCACAAGCGCTCTCTCAAGACGAGGAGTCAGCGCTGTTGGGACTGAATCGCCTTATACACATTCTCACCGTACTTATCGGTCGGTGATCAAGACTATGACTGCAGCCGTAACGACACTGCATCTTCAGGAAACCTGTATCTGGCAGCTCTTGCTGGCCTTTCGGCGGTTTTTACATGGAGAAGCTCACGAAGAGCTTCAGCAGTGCGCCCGAGACCTGTATATAGCTGTAGGCAAGAAGGAAGCAGATGCGGTGTGGCTTGTGCTTTCTTCAACCATGGATAGCACACACGTTAATATGAAATTCCTAACGACACTACGATGGAATATCAGTTCCAATGTGAATATAATATTCCAAAATCTGTAATGATGTAGTCTATCATTTAATACAGGGTCTATATTCTTCGTCTTATTTCAATTCCTTCGGTGAATTGTATCGACGGAGCTCTACACCGGCCTCTTGGAAGAGCAATGCGGATATCTCGTCCCTGTCATTCGTGAGATGACGACGAAGGAACTCATGGAGTAGACATACACTTTGTATGTCAAATTGTAGACGACGGTCTTCACACCGGTCTGTATTATTTTGATTGTGCACCTAAGGCACGGGCAACTTGAAAGCGTTCAATCAGAAGCCAGATACAGTTGTACGAGGGAGATTGCGAACGTATTGCAGTACAGGACAGCATTTGACCCGATCCTCTGCGTACCGGCTTCCAGCAGAGCGTTTTCTTCTGCGTGCAAGCACACACATTCGACAGGTACGTCTGGTATAAGAGTAGTCCCGTTGCATGTTACACAACCGCCTTCGTAACAGTTACGCAATCCCCGGGGTGTCCCATTGTACCTGCACAGACCTGGAACGTTTATAACACGTCACACATGCAGATGCCAGGCTTATTTTACCCAGTAGAGACTACACGATTTTCGCACACTAGGACCGCACCAACGCGACGTTTCATGCAGTTTGATCTTTGAGACGCAAGAGAGGCTAGAGTCTTGACAGAGTTGTCAAGTACAAAGATAAGGGATCATAGACAAATGATGCACACCATGAAATAAGCATCCCATCCTGGCCGTAGTTTTTCGGGATCAAGTAAATTCAGCTCCTCAAGATGTTTGTGGAGGCTGGATAATATCTTGAATGAGTTGAATACATGGACATGAACAAGATCTCGCAAGTTCGACAAAGAGGATGAATTGTCAAAATACGTCCCTGTTTCTGTTGAATCAGCGACGTTGACACCAAAGCTGACGCGGTCGTTATCTTGAACAAATTTTTCAAGAGAATCCCTAACCGCTGGGTCGTTTAATTCCAACTCTAAAGAATTTTTTTTAGAACATACTCTCCCGATCGCATGAAGCGAAGAGTCAGCGGTGCATCTACACTGAGGAGCATGAAGAATGGACGTCTAATGAACAACTTGATCTGATCGCGAGTGCGTAAGTCTGTAGTGACGAAGTTGAGCTGCCAGTTCTTCGTAACATATTTCAACAGATCCGTCGCTGAAGGGAACACCAAAGCGTTATCATCAAAGACTAAACTTGGATGTGGCTTTGGAGGTGTAGTGTGGGGTGGCAGGGCATTGACCTCAGGCGTTGACAGGTCCCCAACATTTTCGAGTGGGCGCGGAGAACTCGTCAGTGATATCTGAGAATTCGAAATTAGAGAGTTAAAAATGTGTATGCGAGCAAAACCATCTTTACATCTTGTAGTGTGGACACAGGCAAGGCCTTTTGCTCGATCCAAACGGACAGAAAACCATGAACAGAGACATAGTAGTCTCTAATTTGTGACTTCCCCGAGTAACGCGTACCAACAATAGCAAGAAACATCTCCAAGATTGTAATTTAAAGTGATCCAGTTGCAAATTGATGTGACACTTCGATCCTCTTTGAGAAACCAACTGAGGAAATCTGAGATGTGACAAGTGTGATAACAGACGAGGAGGCAAGTCTCGGCCACGTGAGGAAAACTTGTGAGCCTCATGTGTCGCAATTTCGTCCCTTCTGGCAACGTCCGTTCTTCCTCCATGGACGTGACAAACGTGAATTATCTTGGTTCTAATCCGATAAACAAGCGATACCCTTCCTAGGTGAAAAGGACTGAGATAGCAAACAATGCATGTCTGACTCAGCTGAGCTTGTAACGGTCCCTTTTCCCCTTCGGACGTTCACAGTGCTTGAAAATGCCACAAATACCAGTTGATCTTTCGTGGCACCTTTATATACAGGCGGATCAACTAAAAGACTATCTAAGGCAGTCCGTTGCTACCCTTCCTTTGTCTGGCCGGAACGAGATTCTCAAGCAACGACAATGCAACGATAGTTAATGACCGAAGTCGCGGAACTCGCCGTAGACTCCTGTAGTTGGAAAAGAGGTGCCATTACCTGAGCTAACATGGAACGTGGCACAGTGATCAGTCTACTTTGGCCTCAGGTCGTGCCCCCAGGACAGACCTGCGATTGTCTAGGCCTATAAGACTGTGATTTCTACAAATATCGTCTGCTTGCCAGATCTTTCCAACCTGTCTTCCGAGTCATTTTTGCCTTGTCTCTCTCAGACACCGACTCTATTCGGTCATCCACCGGTCGCCGTGATTTGTTGCAGTCCGATTTTCGACCACTGCTACGGTGAAAGTGAGCTTTTAATACATCTATGCACTATATACTGAATCAGGGAGGTAGTTGTGGGTGCTTCTTTGGCCGTGTGGGCGCCGACATTTATTTGTGTAAACAAGCCGCTTTGGCTTCGAGATCTTCATACTATGTATGGTCTCTCACTTCCTTGTAGTTTTCCTGCCCTGACGACCAGCTCGACTACAAAATAGCCCGTCTCTTCTCTCTCCCTATTTTCGAAGACGCTTTCATCTCAATTTTGCCCATCACCCATGATGGCAAGCCTCTCTGCATCCTTCAACATTGCCCAGGTATGTTCTTTAGTTAGTAAACTGTCAGAATGATGAAATCTATAAACGTAGAGCCCCTCATTGGCTACCCGAATCGCCGCTCCACAACCTGAGCGAGTAACGCGCCGTCAGCTCCTGGCTCAACGTATTCAACAGATAACCTCTGTTGCCATGGGAGACGGCATTCCACGTGTACAATCTTCAGACGACGTTGTGCTGATACGTCAGGAAACTCAAAGCCATATCAAACGTATCAAAAGCCTGGAAGACGCGAAGGAACTGGGTGGACCTCGATCCCTTATTTCGTGTATCGATGAATCGCTCATCTTGGCCCGTGCCCACTACATTACATATTTTCCTCGCATATTTCGCATTAATGACTTACCCCCCGAGATCATCACCAATATATTCCGATTGATCGTGTGGCCCGTTCCTAATCCATCTACTGGTATACTTTGGCGCCTCCGGCTCACGTGGACTTGTAGACGTTGGAGGGAGATTGCACTTGGTGACTGTACTCTCTGGAACGCAATTTGGTTTCGTGACCGACCCCCTTTCAAGCGGTCTTGGGCTTTTCTTGAGAGAGCTGGGACATCTGCTTTGGATTTACGAATCAGTAGCGAAGATACAACCCAAATCTCTCTCGCAGAAATGGATGGCCTATTGAGCAGGCTCCTCATTTATCTATCACGAATCCGTATCCTGATATACATCGGCTCAAGTTGGGAACACGTCGCACTTCTGCTTGACAAACTTCGTACCGCCGACGCTCCGGTGGCTATGGAACGCTTGGAAATACATCGGTTGGGACGCATCGATTACGGCACTGATGGATATATCAAGCCCACAGCATTATTCAGTGGTAAAGGGACACCGAGGCTTAATTATCTCTCACTCTCCGGTGTGCATATCGATTGGAACACCCCCATGTTACGGAATTTGTCGACTATCGATATCAGAAAGCTTCCTTTGGAGCTCTCTCCAACAATTGCTCGTTTCAGAGAAATTCTGATCAACTGTCCTGCACTTCGAAAACTCTGCTTGGACGGAGCGGGCCCTCAGATTGATCTTTACGATCCACCGCCTTTCCAGATAGTCATGACAAATTTGAAAATTCTCTGTATTTCCGATTTTAGTGCTCAATATGCTCGCCATGTCTTCTCACATTTCACTGCTCCGAATCTGGCTGATTTGACATTCATCAACATGACGGGAGAGGATTATTCTCCTCTATACGATATCCTCGTCAATCGTTTTCCCGAAATCAAACTATTGACCATGTACGCTGTCGATTTACCGGTCAGAAGAAATGTCATGGTGCAGTGGTTTATGTCGATGCCCCGACTTACTTATCTACGCATTGCCAACCTACCATCAGCATTTCTTGAGCTATTCGTTTTGGACCCGCGCTCGGTGCTGGCGCCACATGACAAGCACCCCTCCCCGAAAGTCGTTCTGGCGCCTCATTTGGCTGTCATCGAATGCCATCCTTCAGTCTTTCAGTCACTCCCTTGGTTCGCAGCTGAACGCCAGACGCTGGGCGTTCCCCTGAGCAAAGTCTACATCACGCAAGCAAAAGAACATGATATGGCCAATCAGGAGTTTCGAACCGCTTGCGCTCAACTTATGAGAGTCACGTCGCTCCATTTCATGTTAAACGGAACGAGAACTCCGGAGGAGGATAAAATTCTATCCGAGTGATATCACTGACCATATATGATACCATGTGCTCACGATCCTAATACTTACTGTTTATACTAGTAGCGATAATACATACACATATCGACCTCTTTGTCTCTGTCAAGGAAGGTTCTCAAACGACTGAAGTGTTGTATTGTTATTGTTGCATTTTTAACAAGATGAGGACCAATGCTTATTCCTTCACATCAACGTGGTACCTAATTTCCATTCGCCTAACCGGTTGCATAATGGGGCCAAGCGCAGCGCATTATGGCTAGGGATGCTCATGTACGTCTTTGCTCTCACTAGTCTGATCTTTTCAATGCACAATGTCGTGCCTTCTTCTCACAGTGGTGGCAAGCTTTCCTCACATTGGTTTTGATGCTATCCCGCCGCTTTTTATTTACACCTAGGTCTACCGTGGTACATCCCATCGATGTGTCCTTAGCTATAGTATAGCGTAGGTCGACATTTAGCTCAGAGACTTCTTTCTCTTTCTTCCATTTGTAAAAACAACGGGCGGTGGAGACGCCACATCTACTTCCGACCCAGCAGCGGAATTCCGGAGTAACGAGTTTCGCTTTGCACCGATGGCAGGCTGAGAAGGGACGATCGTTGCTGGACGGGCAATGGTAGTCTTCGATTTGGGCAGATGGTCGTTGCTTGATAGAACACCTGTATTCTCACAGTGAAGGAAGGTATCATCGTAGCGGAATTCGCAGACGTACATTTCATTGACTGCTCTCGGAATAAAGTCACAAGTGAATCCATCTCTTCTTGATGTACAACGCGTGCAGCAGAGGAAATGCCAGGAAATGTTGTGCCTGCAGGCTCATCATCCATATCAATGTCCTCGTCTTCATGCACGATTTGAGTCGGTTTCTCGTCCGACCGCGGTTGCAAAAATCTACCAATTAACTGATCGAATACATGTTCGATTGTGGGCATAATGTATGCAGGGACGGTGAACACCTCGGCGGTCGTCGCCTTTCCGAGATTTTTGTATTGTCCCTCGGTGATGGAAGTAGTAGATGGGATCTCTGAAAAAGCAGCTTTACCGAAGATATCCTGGAACAGCGTGCGCTTCTGTGGGGTAGGGATTGAAACGATACCAGTAGCAGCGGAGCCGTTATCCTTTGCCAGCTTAAAATTGTCTCCAAAGAGTACCACATTCCAATCACTAGTTATGCCCGCGAAAATGTGGCCAGACGATCTTGCCAGTAAGTAAGGGACAACAGTCCGTATCTTGAACGGAAGGGAGCGCGCGATGAAGGGAATGGATGACGCAGACCGAAAGATGAGGACACGAGTCTTCTGGTGTTCCTGACTTGGAGAGGTGCAAAACAGGGCGAATGCATCTGTTACTGGATGAGGAACCACTTGAATGATTGATGCCAGGGCCTTGTAACTCCACCGAACTAATAAAATTTAGTCTTTGGCAAGATACGACACAACAAAGCTCACCAGTTTGAGATACAATATCCCACAGAGTGACGCTGTACTCTCCAACAACCACAAGGTAACGTCCTTCCCTACCTAAAAAATGAGCAGATCTACTGATATTGTCTTCCGGGGACACAAGGGTCAGAAATAGGACACTTGTAGTCGAATCATATAATGCAACGTATGGTCCAAACGTGATAGCCAGAAGGGAGGCATCTTGTGACCATGCAACTGAATGAGGCACCTCAGACCGGAAGCCAAAGGTCGAGCGAGCGACCCAAAACTCTATTCAACTCGTCAGACAGGTATTCCATTCACAAACATAAACGCACCCTCTATGGTCTCAGATTTCACCCCCGCCGATTTCAATCCCCAGGTCTTGACAGCTCCGTCTTCTCCAGAAGTAACCAACAAGGGCTTGAGCCCAGGGCTGAATGTCAGACACGTGACCCGATGAGGACCGTGAGGACAATCTATCCTGGTATTCAAAGTCCATCGGCCGATTTTTACATCCCACCGCCACAATTTGAGGTAGATTTCATTCCGAAAGCCATCGTCAACATAGCGAGCGTCGATTGTAGCCAACCAATCTCCGGAGGGAGAGAGAGAAGTTTGCTCTACAAAGGACGGCTCAATCGGCTTTTCGTCTCGTCGAGAGATTCTGTTCGAGGGTGATACCTCGAGCTCAAATACGAGTTTTGCTGATGAAGGAGAGAAGAGTTGGAGCGACGAAGGATGAGAAGATGGTAAAATCAGTGTCGAGGACAAGGAATGAACGGCGATAGGTACATGTTTATGTTCAGATGTCATCTGATGAGGCACAGAGGGATCTACATGTGTAATTAATCAGCCTCTAGGATGCCACTTGAGTTGACGCAACATACCAAGCTTGATCCTTGAGTAACTCCTCGATATCTTCAGATTTCCCGAGGCGACAAACACATATGTTGCATCCGCGAGACCGAGGAGGAACTCCTCCCCTTTGTCATTTTTTGAAACTGAAATAGTGTTGATCGGGGCTCCGATGCGGGGCACAAATTCCTTTTTTCCGGTATGCAGCTGCCAAATGACAAGTACTGACTCCTCTCCACCACTTAACAGGTAAGAACCGTTGCTGGTGAAATCAATCGCTGAGACGGCATGCGCATGCCAATGTAAGGTAGTCGTTTGTGTCATTTTTTCCACTCCGTGAACGTTGACAGGCTGAGTTTCGTTCAAACAATACCATAAGCGTATATTGCCCTTCTCGTCACCTGTTGCAAAATACTCTTCTGTTGGGTGAAAGGAAAGACACGTCAAGCGTTCGGGAGAGACGTATTTGACGAATCCAGAGCTCAATGATGAAGTTGCTGCGACATACACTTTATGCCCAGCAGTAGCTACAAGCCACGATCCGCTAGGAGAAAGAGCGAGACCCGTAGGAAAGCGAGTTTTCCCAATTGGCAGTATTTCTTTGGGCTTCGATGAAATATCCAATGTCCGAAGTGAAACGCAAAGTACGACGGCATTATCATCTGTGTCATGTTGGGCGTTTAGTGGATGGACTGCAAAAATCAAGTTTTTCAACAAACCATTACCACAAGTCTTGGTTTTCCTGCTGAGTCTTGAGGCGGCGACAAAAACCACGTCCTTACAAGATTCATGAGCACAAAGGTGATGTATCGGTTGCGATATGTCTAGCGTCTGTAATAAATTTGCTTCGACGTAATCCCAGACAAAGAGACGTCCATCCAAAGACCCAGTGATCAGTTGAAAACTGTTGTGGGGATTTAGTATGGCGGTGGTGAGTAGATCCGTGGATGTGATGTTGCTTGCAGAGGGAGGTGCACTCAAGGTAGAGACAACTTGGCCAGTTGCTACAGAGTGAATTTTGACAGAAGACCCGACAAGAGAAAAGAAGTATCTGCGTCCCAAAAATCATTCTCAGGTGGCGTTGCAAGAACAATGAAGGTTGTCGACACACTTTCCATCTTTTGTAAATAATGGCGGAGCCTTACTTGGGGACGGGTCAGTCAGATACGACCATTCCCAATCGCCTTCAGAATCCAAGGTATCCCAAGAAGTGATCGCTTGAGGCGGGACTGGGAGGTTTTCCTTTCCTTTCCCTTTGCGTGAAATCTGTTTCTTTCCAGGCTTGACCGGTTTCGGTGGTGAAGGCGGTAGAGGGATTTCGTGAGGCTGGCGCGACGTCGAGGCCGCCATTTGTTGCGATTTAAAATGAGTTTAAGTTATTTGATTGGACGAAAAAAAATTGCGCCAAACAACCTGCCCATGTGGCTGTGATACAATGTTTTTCTCCAAAGTGTTTGCAACATGAAGGCAGGAAGTGATAAATACACAAAATGGTTTATAAAAGCAAGATGTATCTACTAGAAGAATGTCCCAACTATAACTTATGTCCCACAAGCACCCTTAGCGAACGACAAGGTACCTGCCTTTCGTCATCAGACACAAACCGCCGAGCTTCCAGCAAGCTATCTCGAATACGTTCCTCTTCCATGAGTTCAGCCTTCGAAAGAGATTCCCTAGCCGGAAATTCCCATCCAATTCCAGTCAGGGAGCACCAGAGAGATATCCTCGCCTGCATATCACTTAGACAAATCTCATAAGCAACGGATAGAAGCTGGATAATTCGTTGAATTAGTACAAACCTCTTGTAACGCTCTAGAAGACGTTCAAATTTCTTGCGATTCTTCAGCTCTTCTAGTTCCTCGTCATCGTCCCATCCATAGGGAATGAGCTCCTCCTTGCGATTGATTATTCGGTCTTTTAATTCTTCCCACATAGCTTCTTGGCACGCCAATATTGATTGATAAGATCGGTATAGATGCATTGCTAACGACCGTTCTGATAGAGCCTCCAGTTGTTCAAGGGGGAATAACGAACGAGGTAGCGCAGCTATCTCGCTTTCACTGAGAGATCCGTCCAGAAGAAACCGATTGAATGGTCGCGGTTTGGCAGACGTATCCCCAACTTCGAACGTAGATGAGAAGGATGCGGATGTGGTTCTTGGCCGCACACTGAAAACAAAAGAATCGTTTGAACCAATTGTAGAAGTCGTTGATGCAGATATTGTTGATGAGAGGGATGAAGAGTTCGGTCGGTTAATGGGCGGGGAGCATGAGGTGGAAGGACGAGAGTCAGAAGTGTCGGCATCAAGGCCAATCGAGTAGGAGTTGATGGTCTGAGGTGGAAGTGGTTGTGGGGAGGGTATTGGAGGCATCGGAAAATTGATTACTGGACCAAGTGTCACCTGTCTGAAGTATGTAGTAAAGTAACTGGGTAGAACCGCTGAAACGATTGAGCACAATTGATCGAAGCGACAAAACGCTCTTACCGGTTGGTTTTAAATTAATGAAACGATGTTCGAATACAGACTTATTGAGGGACTCAAGTAAGGCATGATCATGGGCTGGAATGTTCTGCGGAGTGTTCGGAGGGGACGGATAACTACGTCGAGATCCATCGGGATAGTGAACAGATGTGTCCCTTCTTGCTTGGGATCTGAGTGCGGAGGTGAACCACCGAGGTAACAGTGGGAACATCACGTCTAAAGAATAGAATTCAGCTTTATTGGGTCGATCAAAGTGGGGTGATTACATACCATCCTCAATGATTTCAACTGAACCTCCGGGTCTCAGTACGCGGTTAACTTCCTTATGAGATGTACTGAGATAACTTGCGTTTTCCTTGTCCGAACATAGCTTACCTCAAAAAGAATGCCCCACTGTGTTCTACTATTAGTAGATATGTTTAAGATCGAACACCTCCCTACCTTATTTTCTGGTACACCTTTGGCAATAGCTTGTATATGCACATGATCAAATTCGTCATCCTCAAAAGGAAGTTTAGTTGTTAAACTAAATGACATGGTGAACTTTTGACTTCGTCCAGGCGAGATGACGGAACCCACAAGTTACCATGGCGCCATTCTATCCGCCGTGCAATTGAGTCGTCAAGCATCTTGAGGGGTATTTGAATATTGACCAAGTCGAAGCCAACCTTTTAAACTTCGTCAGGTTGCGAAGTTACAAGACGATGATTTTAACGGACAAACTCGCAGGCCAGCCACTGTTTAGCAGCTTCGATGATCCATGTACCTGTCTGTAATGCAAACAGATAGTCATGATCGACTACTCAATGTGATACAAACTAGTTCGACCCACTCCACATCCGAGGTCCAAAGTTCGTTGGGGTGGCCCTTCTGTAAAATTCACGAAAGACACGGATCCTCTGAGGTGCTGAGCGAGCCTGTTGTCCAATGATTCACTATTATGTTCGTATTGAGTCCACATAACATGTCTGAAAAGAGGGTCAACTAACATCTCCAAAATGTGCCTGTCGTAAGATAAGGGGTATGGTGCCTTTTCGCTGTCAAAAGAATGGTGCCTGTGACCATGCTTGTACTGAAATTGTCCCTCTTTGAGCCTGGGATGTCGTCGTCCATCGAATGTAGGCGTCGATGTGTATAATCCAGGTGATGTGTAAATATCGGATGACTTCATTGCTCCCTAATTCCAGTCAATGTTTCTATACAAGACACGCTGAGCAGCCTTTGCAAATCGATGGATAGCGTGAAGAGGGAAAGTGCATATCAGACCATAATGGTCAGAGAGTTGATCATGACGTGAAGTGATGCCTGACGTTGCAGTTGACACGAGCCTCGAAGCAAAAATTAGCAGGTATGTCTCGTATGCTCCGCCTCCTGCCTTCAATAAGTGTATACGAGACACTCTGTTGGTTTCGAAATTTTCAGTTTAGCTCCCACTTGGAAAAACTTTTCTCTACATTTCGCAAACTGGGTTCTGGGAATTTACGTAAGTCGAAATGTTTATCGGCGGCGAATCGGCAAAAGATTGATGTGGTAATCACCAATGCCTCGTCGCAAACCGACATCCACTCGTCAAAAGAAAGCAGATATTCAGCTCAAGCGCGCAATAAAACGTGGTGATGTACCGCCCCCCGACCCACAGAAGAAACCTCCCAAACCCAAAGTCAGGCGCGGACCCACCGGCACCTTCATAGGTCATCCGTCAGATCATGCCCATGCCGTTGTGCATGCTGCAAGGCGCTTGCAATCGTCTTTTGTTGTGCTTCCATCGAATTTCCTTGATGAGACCAAAGTTATCGCCTCTAAACTTCCTCTAACTCGTCCTATTCCAGACACAGCTGTCATCTATTCTGAGGACTTTCAGAGTCTTAATGATCAGAAGTTGACATGTCCTCGTCGCCCAAAATGGCGATATGATATGACGAAAGAGCAGGTTGAGAGCAACGAAGAAGGAGTGTTCAAGAAGTGGCTCGATCAGATGGACAGATTTGTGATAGATTGGCAGAAGGAATCAGCCTCACAGACACAGGAATCTAAAGACGAGCCTCCCTTAGTGAGAGAGTTCGTGAACGAGGAACTTGATAGGATGCCTAGATCAACCACGTATTTTGAAAGGAACCTGGAGGTGTGGCGTCAATTGTACGTCTTTTGCGACACAATTTTGAATTTCATGCAATTCATCTGTGAAGGTGGCGTGTTACCGAAATCTCGCAGATCCTCCTTGTACTTCTGGACTCTCGTTGCCCTCTTATGCACTTCCCCCCGTCTCTTGCTTCTTATATCTTGGGTCGCAAATTAATCTTGGTCCTCACAAAGATTGACATAACTGGACCAGAACGAACATCGGCCTGGGTAGAATATTTCCATAAGAAATACCCTCATCTTCCTGTGGTACCAATTGAATCATATACTTCCAAGAAAGAAGGGAAAGATCATCAAGGAAGAATCCAATACGAACCTCATCTTTCGCCTAGCTTCCGCGAGCGGTTGGTAACAGCCATCCGTCAGGTTCACTCTGAGATGCTTATACCGCCAGAGAAAGTTCGCATCAACCCTGAACGACTCACCACATGGAAGCCTTCCGTTAAAGTAGATGTTGATTGGGACGAGGTCATGGAAAAATCAGATGTCAAACTAGACAACACAGCATGCTTCCGTCTGACAGAAAGTGAAGGAGAGGAAATGAAAGACAATGGCGGACAGGAAGTCAAGGCCTCTGAGTTTCTAACCATCGGTTTAATTGGTAAGACCCGAGAACCTTTGTTTGCAGGTGACCAATTCTCTTCTAGGACAACCTAACGTTGGAAAATCCTCACTCCTGAATGCCTTGTTTGGAATGAATAAAGTTCGGGCATCAAAAAGTCCAGGCAAAGTTAGTACATAGTACAATCGAGCTTGGTAAACATTTAATGTTCTTTCACAGACTAAGCACTTTCAAACACTGTTTTGGACACCTCATGTTCGTCTAGTTGATTGTCCTGGTCTCGTCATGCCCAACTTTGTTCCTCTGGAGCTTCAGGTGTGTAACAGATGGACAAGGTCAGCCAGTGCTCCATTTCAATGATGCCTAGGTGCTCTGTGGGATCTTGCCCATTTCTCGTATATCTGCCGTTCCGTCATCTGTTTTCTTTGCCGCAGAAAGATTGCCCATAGAGCGTGTCTATGGACTTGAACATCCCGGATTATCGTTGCCTTCGACAGTCGATAAAAGGACGTGGAGAGATGGTGTACGACCAGACATAAGAGAAAAGAAACCACTTCTAGTTTGGACTGCAATGAACATTCTGGTTGCGTATGCGACTCGAAATAAATGGGTCACTGCCAAAGCAGGCAGGCCAGACATACATAGAGCTGGAAATGCGTGTACGCAAGTATTTCATTTCATCCCTCGAACACTCAGAACTAGTTTTTAGTACTCAGAGCATTGGCGGAAGGAAGGATTGGCTGGGCGTTTTGGCCTCCGGGTACAGATTTGACGTCAATAAAGGCAGATATAGGGGAGCAAGGAAATGGCATATGGATTCCACATGCTGGTATCATTGAAGATGACGAGATCGCAAACGATAGCGACGAACCAGACGAAGATGAGAAAAGTATTGTTACATCTTCGTATGAAGAACCGTCAGACGAAGATAAAAGTAGCGAAGAGGCAGAGTATGGTAGTGAACGCAAGATGAGTGGGATCAGTGGATTCGGGGCCCTCTCAGTTGATGACGTCGAGGAAGATGACGAGTCTGGAGAATGAGGGATATGCACAAATTTATCGTAAGTCTCGAGTACCAATCATAAAACATGAGCGTTTTCATTCAGCTCTACTTGCAGCCTCATCACATCCGAACATCACTTTTTTTGACCCATAACAATTGGCACACAGGGTTGCCCAGTTGTTGTCATTCCTATCTTGATCAGTGAAATGGTATCAGAAAGATTGATTTTGTCCAGAGTTTTGTAAGATTGAACGGCATATCCAACGAATCGCTCGAATCTGTCGATGTATCAGTCTCCGCATGTTTTTATACTTGAACGCGAAAAAGAGGGATCATAAATTCAATCATCTGCAAAGTTTCATTCCCGACAGCATTTGTTGAAGGCTCGAATCATAGAGTAATCCCGAGACTCGACAAGAGTCGAATCCCGGACATCACGACAATCGCAAAACTTCTGGGTTGCTTTTATTGAACTTCTGGCCCTGAGTACTGACAAGTGTGGTACCTAATCTCGTGCTGTACACGATGCTCAATCGCGAGGAGTATCAAGTTGGTTTCTTGTGATTGACTGGTCGTAGCCACGGGCCGTCGCTACGGCGGAAGATGGTTTCTCTCCCCGGACGTCTTCTAGCGGCCGGCCCGTGGGTTTACTCTCTTGCTACAAGTTGCCCGTTTTACAAGGAAATGTTTGTACTATGTTCTCCGCAACCGCACTGCCGATAGTTCTTTCGCTTCTGTCTGTTGCTTCTGCTCAGACAACGCTCTATCTCGCCGGGGATTCCACAATGGCTGCAGGAGGGGGAGGCTCAAACACTCAGGGTATTATCATGATTGAAATAAGTACTCAAGTTTTGCCAATTTGTGTTTTAGGATGGGGTGTTCCCCTCACTCAGTATCTCAGCATCCCAATCGTCAATGATGCTGTTGGGGGTGAAAGCGCAAGAAGCTATAGCGAGCAAGGCCTTTTCACCAAACTTGTCAATTCTGTTAAGAGCGGTGATTATGTTATAATTGAATTTGGGCACAACGATGCGTCTGCGGGCGCTGTAGACAATGGAAAGCAAGACGCGGTTGGTGACGGTTACAACATCACTAGCACAGTGACCACGTCCAGGTGAGTTTGTGCGAATCACTTCAACCGTCACTCAACTAGATACTCTTGAGTGGTACCCAAATCCTGATTCACAGCTTTGCATACTACATAGAGAACGCCATCGTCGCTCTCGAGGCCAAAGGTGCTATTCCAATCATATCTTCCTTGACTCCAGACAACATTTGGACAAATGGCGCCATTGCCGCCGGCGGACGATTCGTCACATACGCGCAGAGCATCGGAAATAGAAGGAACATAACCTACGTCGACCATTATGCATACGTAGCTCAAGCGTATGATGCCCTTGGACAGACGCAGACTACGATGTTCTACCCAATTGATCATCTTCATACGAATGCTGCTGGAGCAAACATCGTAGCTCAGGCATTTGTGAGGGGACTACTCTGTGGAAACAGCCCGCTAAAGAGTAAGGTTAATTCTGCCGGGCAAACTGTTCCAAGTATGTACTTCCTCGATGTATCCAACGAAAACAATCCATAACCAGTACTTGGACAGATGGTTGCATCTAAAACTGGATTTCCATGTTGAATGAACTTTGTCATGGCTAGGATGCATGTACCTTGACTCGTGAATCTTATCCGCACCTTTAAGCCACAAGCGTCTTTGCTCAAATGAGGCCAGACTCCAGATTGGAAGACTTCGTTCTGACAAGTTCCTGACTATCTAGTACATTTCTTTGAGTATATTGAACACGCGCGAATGAAATACTTTTGACTTGGATCGTGAATTAGTATTGCAAGGATTCAATTAGCCACCGATCCAACACCAATCAATCTGGTGCGCGTGCTACATATGTTACGCGATTCTTTACCCCTTAAGACCACTCCCGTGAGCTATACATATGCATGCATGCCCATCCATGGGACCGGTGACGGACCGTCATTCCAGCGGAATTCTGTCGTGTCATGACCTATGACCTAAGGACGACAGATAAAAAGGTGGATAGGAAGAAAAAAGCTCACAAGTAATCTATGTATTCTTTTCTCAAGTTCTTTGCTGTTTCAACTCTGATTATCCCAAGCATCGTTGGACAAACCGTCTACCTTGCCGGAGACTCCACGGTGGCGAAAGGTGGCGGTGGTTCTGGGACTGACGGTGCAGTTGTACATGCTTTTTTTTGAAATACTGCTGAGATTTCTATCCAGGATGGGGGCAGTACCTTGGGCAATACTTGACTATTCCGGTCATCAATCGCGCTATTGCGGGTCGCAGCGCGAGAAGCTATACTGACGAAGGGAGGTTCACGTCACTAATCGACGAGGTCCAGAGCGGCGACTATGTTATTATCGAATTCGGTCATAACGATGGATTATCCGGAGATATTGACAATGGGCGAGAAGACGCTTTTGGTAAGACGAGTCTTTCTGTGCAGAAAATAGGTGTTCCAATCGTTGCTTTACGCAGGAGACGGTTATGACACAACCGCCACTGTGACAGAGGCAGAGTGAGTATCTGAACCTTCAAGACATTTGAAGCTTACGTGCCTTATCGAACTATAAGCGGGACTACGAAGGTCATCCATACGTTCACTTTTTACCTTCAGAACGCTATCACGGCTCTGCAAGCGAAGGGTGCCATTCCAATCGTCTCCTCGCAAACTCCTGACAACATTTGGAGTGGAAACGTCATTGCTGCAGGGCCACGTTTCGTTGGATATGCAGAGTTGGTTGGGCAGCGCACAGGTGCTGTCTACGTCGACCACTATGATTATGTTGCTCAGGCATACAATACCTTCGGGCAGACTACGGTCACAACATGGTATCCTCTTGATCACACGCACACATCTCCAACAGGAGCGAATGTAGTAGCCCAGGCATTCATACGAGGGCTATTGTGCGGAAGTGGGACATTGAAAAGTAAGGTGAATGCTGCTGGACAAGCCGTACCAAGTAAGTCGAAGACATAGAAATGGCGAAAACTGAACGTAAATCTTTCACAGATGGCTGTCTGTAATTTACACGCAGTGAGTTATGTGGTGATGGCGGTCATACCGTTTCGGGGACTATAAAATGTCATTAGTCCCAGTCGTGGCTCTGTCACTCATCAAATGAGAAGCATGTTGTTTTCAATAGTTGAATAGATATATTATGCGTAACGAGCGAGATAACTTGAAGAAATTGTTAAGACCACTGAACAATTAAAGATAGACGTGAAAACTCACAATCCTGATAAGTTTTATTAGGTATTAAGTACGTGACTTTTATGATACCGTTTGGTCTACCTGCTCAAGTCTTGGTGTGTCCAATAGCAGAAGTTTCCCTTTCTCTCCGCCCAGACGCTCGCAAACCGCCCGGGCATCCTGATTGAAGACTTGAGGAAGACCCCGGTTCATCAACAGCGGCAACACACGTGTATGGAACAGTCGATGTGCTACTGAGGCACCCTGTATCAGGAAGAAAGTCAGCAAGGAATATCATAGGACAGTGAAGGAAGGACTGGAACTATCACATACAAATTGAAAGAAGACACCACCGACAACCGCACTGACGGCGTCACCCTGGACTTTGTACAGACCGACGCTTCGTAACATCTCCCGTTGGTCAGCTTCCGGTCTGAGTAAGCTTGCTGAGACTGAAGGCGTCCACCGCATCGCGCGTCCCAGCCCCCATTTCGAACCCACAACCTCTCCTAGTGTGTAAGAGTTTAAAACACGCGCTACTACTTCGTCAAGATTATGGTCCTTCCTCAAGGCAGAACTTGAGTGTAACATTAGTAGTAGATATGACTCCATTACTCTTCGTCCTGAAACGGTGTTAGTTGATGCATACGTGGTAAGACAGGACGTGACGAAACAAACCCATAAAGCTAAACGCGCCATTGTGACCATAAATTGCGGATGGATGACTTCCATGGGTGAGAATTCGCTTTGCAACTTCGGACGGAAAGTGTAGTTCAGGGAATAGAAAATTGAGATGTTCTGCAAGTTGAGGTGCCGATTCCTTCCATGTAGATCGAGGACCATTCCACTGATTCTCCTCTTCCTGCACCAGATACTCCTCTTGGGTCACCACCTCCTCGTGTTTCCTCCTTTGTGAGGTCACTTCCCTCCGTGCGGTCTTGTCATTGTTCAAGTCGTTCCTTCGCGGCCGAGTCTTGTGAGATATCCGTTGAGGTGCAGACCTGGGCTGCTCTTCTGGAAGCGTCCTCATTGCTGCCAAGGAGTATCTCCGCGCTAGAGTACCTGGAATTCAGTCCGCCATTTTGTAAGTAGCCATACTGCAACTTTTCGTATGACACAAGAATACCGACCTCGTGGCGGAAGATAGGTGGAGGTAGAGGCCGCATTGAGCGAGCGAAAGGAAGAACCTAAACTACGAAAAGGACGAGACATTGCTTGCGAAACAACTCTCTCGGTCGTTTCTCGCTTTTTGGTGAAGCGTAGTGGCCGTTTCGATTCCACGAAAAAAATCCAGTCACGTGGACCAATTATACTCAAGGGCCGGCCCTTTCTTACTGCTGTCTAGGGCATAAGCCGCGTATTATGCGTTCTAGTGATAACCCTGACTTTTTTGACACAAATATTTGCAGCATGCCACTCATATGTGAAGCACCACCGCCTGACCTTGGAACCCACTATATCAAATCACCGTCAGTGTGGTTTGTAGCCACAAGGTTTCGATCCATTGTGGAGCCCGGTAAACAATGAATCTGTCTCTGTTGTTTGTTCTATATGGAACTAGGCTCTATGTTCCCCGAAGACTCGATGCGTTTCGGCTACTTGCTCTTTTGATTTGACCTCAAAAAAGGAATTGAAATACTTTCTGGACCTGTGCATGCAACAGTTTTTTCTACGTTGTTTGTTCTCTTATATACTCAAGGGTGCCATTTGGCCATTCTCAAATGTGTTCTTCCCAACACATTCTTCCGCCGTACAGCATCGTATATCTTGTCATCTTCTTTGATATCAGATTTCTTACATATCTGTTATCGTTTGTTCCATCCTAGGGATCTAGACCTCGATCTGTCGTCCTGGGAGCTTTCCCTTAGGCTTCATCTTGACTTGAAGTTTACACTTGGAGCGAGAGTTCAACACTTCTTCCGCTCAACGGTGCGTCGCTTCGCTAGCCAACGGGTGTTTCGCGCCACAAAACTTGGCAGTGTCGCCTTTTCCATCGAGCACCATGCATTTATGTATGGTGGGATGTCGTTAGCACTTTTCCTTTCGTTTGAGTCATTGTATGTTAACCATTTTCGGTTTATATTATATGGATTGACTAATTCGTCCCGAGTCTTAGCTGCAAGTTCGCAATGCAATACCGTCATCACCAAGGTCTCTTTCACAGATGTCACTTGCTCAGCATGAAGGATTGGAGATATTTTACTTTACTTCGTCGCAGATTAGTGAAACCACTTCCCCTCTACCACATTTACATGGATTGTATGAAGTTTTTCTCTCGCTTCGTTAGATATCAGTCTTGTGGACGAGCTCAAACTTCAAGAATGTGACATAACGAGTCACGCTCTCCATTCAATGCTGAATTCATGGTTCGCTTCCGAAGACGACATTGCTTCCCATAATCCCAAAGGAAGCTTTAAAGTCACTGATATAACTCCTACCGGCTTTGCTTCCCCTCACGATGCTGTTCTGGCTCGGATGCGAGGTCAGCCTCACGTCGAACCAACTCATGATGGCTTGTTGCGTGAGGAGGTTCCGGCATTGAGGAAAGAAGAGCAATCTACTATACCAGACACGACACACCCCACACCTCAGGACCCTATAGCCGAGAAGGCGCGAGCCGTGTATGATCCTTTCGAGGGAACACCTATTGGACTCCTGATGACAGCACCTGGACCAGCTGATCGCATGCAACAAGCGGAAAGTACCAATCCTTCAGGCCCCTCATCTTCTCGTATCGGTGACCATGAGAGGAAGCTGGAACAATGGGAGCACCTTTCGCGAGTGTTGGACCTTCAAAACGAGTTAGCTAGGATGCACCTGGAGATGGAGGGTGTTGGCATCGGAGACGGAAAGGGAAAGTCCGCAGGAAAGGGAAGAGGAAGGGGGAAAGGCAAAGGAGATGCAAGTTGGGAAAGGAGTTGGGGTGATGAGTGGAAGCCGCAAAGGCAAGCGACAACCGATACTATCGTATCTGATATCCACGAGGGAGATGAGGGTGTGGACGTAACAGGTAGCGAGGACAATGAAATCAAGAAAGCCAAGGAAGAACGATTTTCTAACATGGCTGATCAGTTTGAGGGTAGGAAAGAGGTCGTGCAAGCAATTATGAGCAAGGTATCCGAGCCTTATGACAAACTTCTTCTGTTCTGACTTGATCTACGCTAGTTGGATCATCTATCTAAGGCACTCACGCAGTTTCACACTCTTCGAGCTCCAGATCTTGAGTTCTCGAAGACTGGTTCAAAGCAGAGTTCTACTACGCCAGATGTGTCACCTTCAACCTGGTTGGAAACCAAGCCATCATCAAGCGCTGGGCATTCAAACGTTCCGGATGTTCATCATCGACGTCCGGTTCTATCTTCGATTCCAAGCTCGCGTGAATCACCTTCCTCTGCTCCCCAAGTACCTGAAGTGCTCCCTGCGTCGCTAAGCCGCTTTAAAGGTGCTACTCTCGAGAAACCAATCTATGTGAATGAGATGGAGCCGGGGAAGCAGATGCACGTAATGGATAGTCCAGATTCAATGAAGAGTTCTGTTGTTCTACCCCCTTAGTGTATTTGTGGCGTACCTGTAGACAGTCACGTTATTTCAGAGTAATCTTATTGCGGCCATGTCCGAGTCATGTCTTCCCAATCTATGTTGGGTCTGCCCTCAGTGTCGCCTGCTCTCAAAGCAATAGTCCCTTATATCCAACGCGCCAATGAACTCCAAACCCAGGATCCCGTTATGGCCTACTGGTGTGCGTATCACGCCGCACAGTTAGGCATATCTCTCAAAGCAAAGGACCCTTCCTCGCGGGATGTTCTCTTTGCTCTCCTCAGCTTCCTTGAACGACTCAAGAAGGAGATAGGGCCATCAGATGCTCTTGACATCGAGTCCGTCAGTTCAGCCTACGTGGAGAACTTTGCGTACAAGGTCTTTACTTTGGCTGACAACGAAGACCGAAGTGGATCCGCAACGAGGTCAGTTTCTTCATTACATATCCAGCAAATTTGACTCGTCTCAGGGCAACAGCCAAGAAGTTTCTGGCTGCTGCGCACTTCCTTGAAGTCCTGAAGGTCTTCCCAAAGGCTGATATACCAGAATCAGTTGAGTATATCGGATTTCATAGTGAAAGAGTCATAGATAATCCATCGTATAGGTGGAAGAGAAGATAAAGTATGCGAAGTGGAAGGCTGCCGATATCGCCAAAGCCTTTCGCGAGGGCCGTAGACCAACGCCAGGGCCAGCAGGCTCTAGCCTTGTTGAAGATCTTGAAACCACACCGTCTATGTCTGTGCTACCACACAGAAAGGACGTATTAACCAGTGACGATGAACACCAGTCCTCAGCCATTGAACATTCTCCACCTGTCACGCCCCAAGAACCACCTGTGTTTACGAGCCGTCATACCCCCCCGCGTTTCGCTGGCCATCACCTCGATTCCAGATCATCCGAGTATGGAGTTGGGATTCAGGTAGGAGAAAATGGCGAGGCAACCCCAGGAAGTTGGAGTACGGTTGCAACACCAGGTACTGTACAAGGTCCTTCTGAGGACTGGGAAGAACCAGGATCTCCTACGAGAGGGACATGTACACAAAGATCACGGTTGCTCCAGAGAAAACCCTGGGTTAGCGAGGAGCTTGAAGGCAAAGATGAGAGCGAGTATCTTGGAACTTCGATGGATACAGCAAACACGTCTACCATCGTTAGTGGCGATTCAACTAAGGACCCAACGGTCTGCGTGGAATCCGTTCCGGTTGAGTTACCAAATTCGCGAGTCAAGGCTTCTGCGCCCCCCTCGTCATCTCTTGCAGAACCAACTTATGGAGCTCAACGACAGCAGCCTGATTGGACAATGGATGACCTTGCTAATAATTACCGGTCTCTACCCAATCATTCCTCTATACACCATCCGGGCTTCATACCAAATTTGCGTCCGGACGTGTCTCTTCCGACTGCCCCAAGTGTTGAAGCTCACCCTCATCACATTCTATATCCTCCGCCTCCGCCATCACAGCAACATCTGCCTCCACCGTCTCCTGTTGTCGAATTAACACCGAGTATCATAGCAAAGGCACAAAAGCATTGCCGCTTCGCTATCAGCTCACTCGATTATGAGGATGCTGACCAAGCAAGGAAAGAACTTAGAGCCGCTCTCGCGATACTGGGTGACACATGATTGCATATCCTTTACACACAAGATACATGTAAATGAGTGATTTTCATGCTCTCTAATCTAACATGAGTTTTAACTATGCGAAACTGCGGACTCCATCAGCTTGATTCAACTGAAGCACTTTCTGTCTTTCTTCTAACTCCCTAATCCTCTCCTTTACTGATTTCATTGACTCATTCGAGGTGGTTCCTACTTTCTGCTCTTTAGCCATGGGTTTCGATGGTTGTGAAAGCGCTCCTGTTTCACGTTCGAGTGCACGATTGAGTCCGAGTCGGCTTTCATCAATCTTCGTTTCTTCTTTGGGTTCCGAAGCTTGTTCTTGGTGCTGTGATGGATTATCTGGCGTGTTATTAGTCTCGAACTGTGCTGAAAAGGTATGTAGTTGTGCGGCATGCAGTGTGGAGCCATGCATCCTACATCCTGTACATGCTTGTTCACACATACGACAGCCTGCCGAGTCCATATCTATCATTGCCGGTGATTTCGGTAGAGGTTTTGATCGAGCACTCTCTCCGCTAGTCACAGGAGAATCTTCCGAGTATGGGAGTGAATTCGTGGGACTGAAAGTCGACAATGCGGTTAGTACAGTGTCCTTGTCGCCGCGTCCCAGTGGTCCACTCGAGACTGTTGCATCAGGAACATGATCATCAGGTTGACGTGGGTAATGAGGATTGCCTAAACGATGGCCTATCGCAGACTCCCTGCAGGGGCTCGTATCTGTGACAGCCGAAGAGCTAGGCGTCGTTGAACTGAACCAGGAGCCTGTAAAAACATGATCACAACCAGAAGGAGAGCTTGCCTCCGCCGCTGCAGCCAATTTAGCTTGAACACGACTAGCAAACGATGGTGGTCCCTTTGGAAGATCGGATTTCCTGCGTGTCGGAGGAATATAATTTGGATGCAGTCCCGAACGAAGCAATGCATATTCTTCAACTTGGCGTACTAGATTTGCTTGATATTCAGAAGCATTTGTTGCTAGACGGTTCAATTGCTCCTCTTCTTGGTGTGAAACAGACGAAAGCTCTGGATCTTGTACTGACGCGTAGTACAGATCTGCGAATCGTGGTGCATTCTCGAATTGGGGATCGTCTTGCAGGATGCGAGGGAAGATTTTGTCTGCATCATCTTCGTCGATAAAGCATTGAAGGTCCTCTGAGGGATCCAGGTCGATATCATGCGGAACGTCTTCAGCACTGTCATCGTCGGAATCGTAACGAAGACTGTCTGGTACATGTTGAAGAGCGAGATCTGGTTTATGTGGTGCACCATATGTTGTGTTTTCATGGATACTTAGGGTACTTGCTTCATTTCCTTCCGCGTGAGGCCGTAGCGCACTTGTATTGGTCTTTGCATCTGCAAAAGGTAATATATCTATTGGTCGTATCCAAGTCTCACCAGTCTGAAGAAGTCCCTTGGGAAGCGTTGCAGAGGTAAGAGCGTTTGAATAATTCAGGTTCTGCGTCAAGTCGTGTCGCAGAGTAGGCATAGGAAGGCTTGGTGGGGGGTCAACGGAAATAAAATTGATTATGTGAATAGGTAAGGAAACTTGAAGTTGAGTCGGCCTCAAAGTGCCACCGGCCTTGAGAGTTACCCTGATGTAGTAGTCAACTTGAAGTAGTCGGCTACATATGACGGATAGTGCATCTGGCTATATTCGCGTTGAAGTCCTGTCAGCACACATGAAGAACAGCTTACAGGCAACAATATCGAGTGTGAAAATTCTAAACGTTCTCCAGGAGCAACGCCTACCCACCAACCCCTTGCGCTTGCATGCCTTGGAGAACTACGTCGACCCATTTCTAACACGGACTCGGTGACTAGCTTCTGGTTCGTTGATACTGAGCAAGCGTCATATTTCTCATCGTGATACCCGTCAGAGGTATTCGTGCGGTGACTTGGTTTGAAAACAGTAGTTTCACGAATTAGAGCTAATGAAAGACTCTTGACTAATCTCTTGCTTTCGTTGGCAACGAAAACTTTGACGAAGCATTGTTGACCAGCAACCCAGTGCAGACGATGAACAGAGGCAGTCAGATTGATTCCGTGAGAGCTAGCAAGACAAGGATTGGCATCCATTGTAATCTCTGCCTGCCAAGGCTTCTCATCAGGCGCCAGAATTATGGAAGGATCGAACCTGGGCCAGATTTCACAGCTACGATAGAAGTGAGCAATTGAACGGCTATTTGAAATTGGATCTTTGACTTTGATTGATCTATAATTGTGGACAAAGCAGGTTCGAGTTCAACATACTTGATCATGATTCGGGGGACTTACACCATCGCGATGTAGCGCACAGTGACTTCAGCTTGAATGGAACCTTTTGGTGTCCCATGATCGGCAGACATGGGAAGATACATGGAGAATGGGAGCATGTATTCTCCCTCAATAGCCTGCGCAAAGCCTTCTGAATCTCGGTAAAGGTCATGATATTCACCTGAAAATCGAGTAACAGTCTCAAGAGGTGATGAGCATCGATAGAATGGGTATTTGTCCAGTTGATTTGATATGCTCTCATATCCAATGACACGTACTTTGCCTCCCGAGATCATGACGGGTACTTCAGTCCTTGCACATTCAAATATTTTGATGTTCACATAGCCTTGGAGGTAACCACCTTGCACGTAGGTATAGCTATTGAGTATGATATCGACTTTAACGCGAGGACGAGTTTTTGCTTGTTCAAGCGAAGTTCTTTCTTGATCATGCTGTCCTGGAAGTGGCAGAACAATCGCACCAGGTCTCAGTCGCGAAGTAGAATCACCCAGGATTGAACTCAATTCCGCAGCATTTCGTCGGAGTGGAGCATTCGCACTGAGAAGAGTACCATGTCGACTAAGGGCCTGTGATTCTTCTACAGGAGGTCCCGCTGAACTAGTCGGATCCCTCATAGTCGCGGCTGTTTGCACAGTTGAGGATATCGGAACCACAGGGGTGGGAATCAGCTCTTGTCCATATGGAGGGCTGATATTTTGCGACGAATCGACAACACCATTGTGGCGATGGGAGAGAAAGTCAAGGCCCAAACCAGCGCCAGAAATATGAGAAGCGGTCATGGTAGTAAAATATAATCAATAGTTTGAAACTGAAGTATATACTAGTCGACTATCCAAAAATAGAAGTCCAGACTATCGATACAATTATTGCAAAGAACCAAATGATTTTGCGGTTTAGTAGCTCATTCGGAATTCACCAGTGCCCAAGGACAACTTCGTCACGGTCAAATCCAATTTCCTGCCAGGAATCTACACCATTTACAGGGGGCATCGAGTTGTCGAGGCCTACAAATCCCACTCTGTTGTAAACTTTACTTGCCGCGGGATTGTTATGAGCAACATAAAGCACGACGCTTTCTTTACGCTTGAGAAGGCTGGTAAATATACAGGATTAACTTGACAAGAACGATCATGAATTATAATAAACTCACTTCTGCGTGACCTTGCGAACTAGACGTTCAGCGCACCTTCGTGACCTCCAACTAGGATTGGTGAAGACTTTCGTAATAGCTGAAACGTTGACACTTTCTCGCGTTACGGCTACGATACAAGCAATTTCCGTGGGTTGATCTCCCTCTTTAATGGTATGGACCCAGACTTGATTAAGGCTAAGGAGGTTTCTAGCCTCTTCGACGGCGCGTTCCTCCGTCAGAACAAACGGTTTCTGGAGGGAAAAACATAAGACGAGGAATAAAAGAAAAGTGTGACATCAATGACATACCGCTTCTGCTGCAAAACCATGGCACAGCTTGGCGATATCAAAAACATCAGATGGAACTCCGAGCCGCAAATCGTACGAAAGACCATGTAGCATCGTGTACTGCCGAGGTCGGAAGCTTTGCCTGGTACAATACGTTAATTTGGCATCGTAATACGGCTCCTTGTAGAACATGATGCATGTCTTTTCGGACCAGATGTGTACGAAGACTTGCGAAACCATTGTGAGAGAGAACACGGAAAAGACGCGCTTCACATTTATACGTCCAGAAAGGATCTCTGTCATGAGTTCCATTCTAGGAGTGACAAATTCGATATCGAGGGCGGAGGACGGGCGTGCGGAATAAATGAAAATAGGATAGTCACCCATCGCGTGATGAGTACAGGAGAGGACGAATTCCAAGGTGTCATAGGCGTCAGTGGCTGTACATACGATCCAGACTTGACCCTCCGTCGACTCGTTGGTATTGCATTTTTCCTTGAGCACATGTGGATAGATTATGTTGGAGTTACGCTGGTCGTTTTTGAATGCGTTCAAAACGCTCTGAGGGATGGCATTCACTGAGTCATAAACTGCAACTGTGAAAGGAAGAGTGGGTGCTGGCATATGAAGGAAATATTGATGAGCGATGTAAAGCAGAGGCACTTATATGCTGCAACACAAAGGTGTAAAAGATGTACTCTAGAATGAAGGTCTTCACACCTACTTGATAATAAAGCGGATCGAGTCAGTTGTTCATTGACTCAAATGACATCTCCACTGCCTTGAGCACAGCACAGTCCAGGCTTCGAAGACGAAAAGCATGTTGAAATCACCAGCTCCAACATAGCCAGTTAGTGTAAACATACTGGAGGTAATAGTGACAAGACCGCAATTTCCCGAGAAATAAAGGATGCACAGTGATGCCAAGCTTGAAGCACTGCGCCCTATACACAGGCTGAGTGGGTAACAAATGCTCAGATAGCGCTCAGAAAACTGAAAGCACCTTTCACATAAGCGCTTGGCGCTTAGAAGTCTTTAGAACTGAGCTGATGAGCATTGCAAGCTGATCGGTGCTGAGATGCTTTGCTTGTTCATTCCAAACATTAGAACTTATGAGGTTGTGATAATTGATCAACAACTAATACACCGTGGCCAAGATGGGCTGTCGCGCAAGGTCTGTTGACGTTGCACAAGGCCTGCATCGCACGCAAGGATTATGGGAGAGCTAGATTGCAACAGATGTGGCAGTGTCCATACGAATGAAGAAAGACGAGTATGCGAAGTAAAAGTGACGATCCAAGCGTGGATAGTTGTGGAGAGATGCAAAGAGTCCAAGAACATGTGACCGCGATGTTCACGCAAAACAATTTTCAGTGCGACTTCAACGGGTGATAAGCGCTGGCGATTCACTGCAAGCGCCAGTGAAGATTATGTAATATTTCTTATTTCGCGGACTCGGAGTTGTGCCAGCCCGAGTCACAATCCATCATGGACTGATATCAACGCACTGGTGCAAATTCCTCTGTATCAGGCTAGTCCACGTGTAAGGTCATGTCGGAAAAAAATGCACGGATACACAATCACGTATCGAATCGCGCGAGAAACAAGGGGGGAGGCGATCGCAAGGTAGTGTTTAAAGGCTTTCTTGATAGTCCTTTCCGAATCCAGTGGTATCTATCATGATCACATTCAAGTATTATATAGGGTCCTAACTTCTTAGAATAGGCCTGTCGTTACACATACCACGCAAGGGGCTGTACTTGATGCTGCCATTGACCTCCTAAGTGGCATCGCGGACCGTCGGAAAAGCCGTAAGCGAAAGCGGACATCCGAGCAAAAAGAGCCTCGTAAAAGAAGGAAGGAGGGCGAAGTAGATGCTGGTCGACCTGCGGCAGAGTTGCCCTCCACCACGGACAACAATGCTATGCCCGATTTGAGTTTGGCTGCGCCTGAATGTCCCTCAGTCTCCAGACAACTGATAGTCGGAATCAATGAAGTTACGAAACAATTGGAGCAACAAGTTCATGCCGAGCGTGTCACTCGAATCACATTGCATCCCTCAGAGAAGTCCCCGTCATGTTCATTGTCTGTCATTCTCGTGTGCCGCTCGGATATCAATCCACAAATCTTGGTTGACCATCTTCCTCACCTTGTCGCTACTCTCAATTCACTTCGGCCTGCGCAACCAGTCAGACTTGTACCATTGCAAGCAGGAGCAGAAACACGTTTGTCGCAAGCGGTCGGATTACGAAGAGCTGCTGTGCTGGGATTTGACGTACGTTTTCGATGATAATGACTTTGTTTCTTTCTGCCCTGATGCCTATCCGAAGTCTAATTACCCCAATTTGGAGTCAATCTTGGAGTTGCTGAAAGACCTTCCTATCCTGTCTGCAACCTGGCTGGCCTCTTCAGCCTCTGTTGTTGAGAGATTCGTCCCGACTCACGTCAAGCAGGTCCGAACATCTGTACCGAAGGACATGAAAGCGGTGAAACAACGACGGAAAGAAGAAAAGACATTGAAAAAAGAAAAGCGGCGTAATAATACTACCGCAGTCTCCCAAGGAATATAATTATCGAGCAGGTACCAAATGAACTGGATAACTTGATGTACACCAAAATCAACGTCATTGAATTCAAGGCTTATTTGAATCACTACATGGTGCCTTCCTACGGACAATACAAATACATAATTTTCGACAAGTTCATAGAGATTGTTCCTTCAGATATTAATCATCAAGCAAAAATAGCGAGACGAGGGTCGATTTCGGCAGGGTTGTTCAACTGAAAGTAAAATGAGTAAATGGGGACACATTCACCAATCTAACGCCTTACTCTTAGGTTAATATTAAGCGCAGTAATCGCATTGATTTCAGCCTGGTCCAGCTCGAAAGAATCGCATTGGAGATTCTCCTTAAGCCTCGCGTTGTCATTACTTTTGGGAACCACCGCGATGCCTCGCTGTGTCGCCCAACGAAGTAGAATCTGAGCAGCAGCTGATCATAATGCCACGATTGAGTAGCCAAACCATGTGTGTAAGCAGATGTGCACTGACTTTTTTTGTGTCTGGAGGCTACTTGTGTGATTATATCGTGAGTCAACAAACTTTGTGCGCCCTTGTCCATAGAAAGCTCGAAATATCCCTGATGATGATGTCTTAGACCAACATAAACTGATATTGCGCAGCTCTGCTAGATACCTGTGGCCCAAAAGAGGAATATGCTGTGACAGCAATATTAAGTGTCTTTGCAAGATCGACTAGTGCAGTTTGGACGAGGTACGGATGCAATTCGACTTGAAGAACCTGAGGTTCAATGCGTGCGTACCGTAAAACATCAAGAATCAAGGAACCACTGCAGTTACTGAGAACAGTAGCACTTTGTGACCTTCCATTTTCTTTTATCTTTTAAAATAGCCACCTACCTCAATCCTATGTTCTTAGCGTAGCCCGCATCAACTAGCTCCTCCATTGCGCCCCATGTTTCCTGAAGAGGAGTGTTCTCTGCGATATTCATTTATCATCGATAGCAGTTTTTCAAGAGCCTTTTTCTCTTACGCAGTTGAACGCGGCCATTATCATCGAACCACTCGGGCGGGTAGCGATGGTTGGGATCCACATACTTAAGCGCAATTGGGAAGTGGACTAGGAACAGATCAAAGTAGTCGATGCCCCAGAGACCAAGCTGTTTCTTGGTGATTGGTTTCACATGTTCATGCGCATGAAAAGTGTTCCATAACTATGACAGATTGAAATTTGGTATAGCGTTCGAAGCAAAGTTCAAATAACTTGCCTTGGAAGTGATGACTATTCGGAACGTAAATACGACGTGGATAGACTTGTGGCGCAAAAACACATACAGAGATCTTCCCGTTTAACGATCCCTTCTTGAATGGCCCGACGAACTCCTTCGCCTGCCTCTTTTTCATTCCCGTAATCGCCAGCTCCGTCAAGGAGTCTGTATCCTGCCTTGATTGCCTGATAAACGGTCTGCAAGGAAATCAGGATGTCAGAACTACCAGACGAAAAGTTTACTTGACGTCACCTCTGCGCAGGTACTTTTCGTGACCTGAGTTTTTGATAAGGCAGATAGAATATAGATTATGAGTAGGGATGTACCTTCCAAAGGCCGAACCTGTGCAGATATCGATAGGTATCAAGCCGTCACTACTTCGAAAGATATATAGCCTCATACCCAACCAAAGGCATCTATATGACAGTAAATTATCGGATCCTTCCAAGATTTGGGCTCGCTGACCTTCTGACCAGTTCTCTTCAAGACAATAGAAGACATGATGGGATTGAGGAAGTGTGAGAGTGTTAGGGTACCTTAACTTGTCCTGATTAAAAGCAACGGTTGCGCCGGGCCGTCAGAGGCTCCGGACTTGGGACACGTGGTACTGAAGATCAAATATTGACACAGACTACTGCGGTCTGAGCAGTAACTGGACATAGACCTCTGCGACTGTGCAAGGGGCGAGCGCTAAGCAGGCCGTACGCGATGCTACGTGTATGTTATCTGGGTGAAGAGAGTGTGAGGGTTCTCTCATGATTCTTGGATAAAGACTGCTACAGAAATATGACGATATTGCTGGGTATAAGGGAGAACGAATTAGCAGTGAGGAGTACACGGATGGATTTCTATAATACGCCTCTTAATTCTCAGCGCTCAGTGATCGTGGGCTCACAATCAAGATTCGCAAACGGTTGGTCGCGGTTGCACGAAACTCCGACAGAGGGGAGATTGCTCATCGCAGGTAATGGCTTGTCTCGTGATAATTGTAAGTGAACAAGTGCAGGACTACCTGCGGAAAAGGGCTGATTCAGACTGTGAGACGATTAGAGAGCGACTTGGTGCTCAACTGCAAGTGAAAGTACGTTATCGACGCATCCGCGGCACAATGTCGAGTTGATGACCGTTGTAAAGCTACTGTACAGAGCTAAGTAGCGTATCGCGTACACTAATCGAATTGTAGTCAGATGATGGCTGTTCTTCGTATTTTTCCTATCAAGGTAGGGTTGAGTTTTCTGCGCCATGCCGAGAACGGCTGTGGTGTTGTAGACGCCTGTTGCGCAAGGGCCCCCGAAAAGGCTCTTACCTCCGGAACCCGCTTTTTACGTCGAGCGCGCACTCGAAGACGGCATATGTGCCATACATCACTGCTGCATTAGTCTTGACATGCGACTACACATTCTCGGTATCGGTCCAGTTGGCAACCTCCTCGCTTTCCACTTGCGCCGCGCTCTTCCCGGTCACCACCCCATCACCTTGATCCATAAGACACAGAAGCAGGCAAATGAAGTTCTTCAACACGGAGGTATAGTTCGAATCGAAAATGAAGGTGTAGTCGCCACCGCACATGATTTTGGGTCCGAGGTTTTTGAGGCGGACAAACCTGCCACAGCCTCGGAAGGTAGCAGAGCAGGCGGAGCCTGCCCAATTGATTCCTTATTCATTACAACGAAAGCACATTCAACGGTCCCAGCTATTCAGCGACTCCTCCCCCGTCTGTCCCCTAATACTACAATCGTCCTCATGCACAATGGAATGGGTGTGTATGAAGAACTCGTACACGATGTTTTTCGAAACCCTGAACAACGACCGCACTTCATTCTATCCAGCAATACACATGGTGTCTTTCGTAAAGACACCGCCAAGCTTTTCGTGCATTCTGGGGTCGGTTCCATACAATTTGGAATCGTCCCCGATCCCAGAGGGCGCAATTTCGAAGCTGGCTTTAATGACACAACTCTGCCGCCTTTCGCACGTCGGCCTCGTCTTTCTGATATAACCTCGTCCGAGAGTGACCCAGCATACAAACGATACGCTAGTTTACGGACCACTGTTGCGGCATTAATGCTCATGGAACCTCTCAATGTATCATGGCTCCCATTGTCGGAAGTTCAGACAGCCATGCGACGAAAACTTGTCGCCAATACTGTCATCAACTGTCTGACCGCCCTCATGGGATGCCGGAACGGTGATATCTTCATCGCCAGTGCTGCAGTTCGTATCATGCAAAGAGTCTGTCGGGAGGCGTCTGAAGCATTTGTGGCCGAATATACCTCAGAATCAAAGGCATGGTTGGCTAGCCTTGCCATGCAGGGAGTCGACATAGAAAATGTTCCTGTGGCAAAATTCCCGCGTGCACTGTCCGCCAAGGCTTTAGAGGTGGAAGTTCGTCGAGTGACAGAGGCGACAAAGGGAAACATATCGTCAATGTTGGCTGATGTCCGTCGGGGACGGTTAACGGAGGTAGATTTTATCAATGGGTATCTGCTAAAGCTGGGTTCCACGTATGACGTACCGATGCCTGCCATATCCATGCTTCGCAATCTTGTAAAGATGCGTAGTGCTATACCAATCGATCAAATGTTATAAATCACTCTGAGGCCTAGATGTCGTGGCAAGATATTCTACACCTTCAACACAGATTGCAAAATCAGCTTGTCGATTCAACAAACGTCATCAGGTGTGAAGAGCGCTCACAACAATACCGCCGATATCACCGCCTGAAGCTATGTAGATCGCATGATCGTTGGACCGCATTGCTTTCACCCGGAACTAATTCTTAATTAACATTAACACTCGCGTCTCCATGAATTATGGACAACATTGCGGTGGAATGTGCGCACTACGCTGACAATAATCCCGACATCAGTGGTGTCGTACTTCAATTTCCCTCAGGTGCATGACTTTGAATGAACGAGCTCATTAGGGCGTTCGTATCAGCTTCTATCTTCAAACCTTCCTTCTCGGTGAGCTACATGTTCCGGACGATACGAAACCCTTATATCAGCCATTTCAGTCCTCCTTGTTGATCGCTCCTGGCAAAATGCGCCTGTTGCCCTGTGGACTTTCATCGCAACCAGCGCTGGGCTCGTCTTGGCTGCGATAATCATCAGAGATCAGCTCACGCTATTTCAAGCACTTCAGGTTTCTAACCTTGTCTGGTTGGTTGACATGTCAGGATGTTGTATTTGTGTCAATATCATACATTCACAGGTTGGCAAATTTTGGGACATTCTTCGCTCTGGCGAGCTACTCGCAACAGAAAGCCGAAAGCCGTAAAGAGAAAGGTTCTCGCCGTGGCTATGGTGATAGGGTCAAATTTGGTGCAATGGCTCAGTCCCTGGTGTCAATGGCATTGACACTTTATATGTGGTAAGTCGATGCTTTCTAGGACACTGCATTTCTCATGAGCACGAAGGGGAACTGCAAAGACCTTCGGACCCTCGTCTGAATGTTCGCATCTCGTGAAATATATTTTCTTCGTCATCGAAGTTCAGGCAATCTCGGTCGGAAGGATTGTTGGCCTTGTTGTTACCTCTCTCTTTATGGCGATCTACCTCCTCATCACTCTACAAGAGTTATACGCCTATCGACGAAGCCATAATGACCATACCAAGGGAATTCTACCCACTCAGTCAGAGTCACATCTAAGTTTTCCGCAAACCCCTGGTAACTCAGGTCCGCCTATCCCTCCCATACGCATGTCCTCCTTGTCCGCAACGCCATGCTCTGCTCCACATGAACATCGCAATATAGTCTCATCAAACTTAGCACAATTTCGTCCTAGAACCATGTCAGCAAAAACCAAACGTCGTCCGAAACGACATCCCTGGTCGTCAGACTTGGATCCGATGTTGGTTGGAATAATAATCTGTCAACTGATGGTATTCACATATTTCATCGTTTCTACGGAGTTATTGCTCCAACGTAACAGTTCCTCCAATGGACAATGGTCATTTGGGCAGATACTCGCTCTCATCGTCGTTATTCCGTCGGCGTTCTCACTCGCGGAAGCGATGAACGAGCATGGAGTAAAACGCCTCTCCAAACGCAAGAAGAGAGAGCACAAGAAACGTGAAGATCCCGAATTGGCGGGTGGTAATTAGCGCGGGATGATTTTCATCATATTATTCAGAATCACTAGACAAGTCGTATGTCTTGCCAATGTAGATGTAGCAACACGAGCGAACAAAGATAACAAGAAACACAGCATTAGCAAGAATATCAAACGGCCAACAATACAGAAGATTTCAAAGTCCCATAAAAAGCATTCCATTCATGTTAGTGGTCATCCGCGTTCGGTTCTCCCCACTTGAAAATTCGGACAGCCCCGTCAGTCCAAGACTCCACGCGCCGTCGCGCGACCATTGACATTGTTGACTGGTCTGTTCCGACAAAGCCGACTCCTAATGATTGTATCGCCGCGTCAATGAAAATTGGATACCTGTATGAATTGTAAACGATGAGCAAGACGTGGGGCAAGGATCGAGGTAATACCATAGTCCCCATAAGTCGACTGTTTGTGTGTGATTCACTGCATACCATCCTTTGCCCTTAACATCATCCCACCAGACCGTGTCACGCTCGTCGCTGGTCATGATGACGTGCTCCACGGAGATACCTTTGCGTTGCAGAAGCTCTGTTTTGACTTCATCCACACGCCGAGCTATTACGTCCAGAGAAGCGTAACAACCAATTAGGCCGTCAGGGCAGTAGACTTCGAAATCACCTCGTCGTACGTGAATAGCGATCCACTGAATGCAAAGACACAAGTGAATATGAGTATCTTGAAAGGTGGAAACTATACTTGCAGGCGGTGTTGGTTCATCCTCCGGAGTTCCCAACGTCTGTCTGACATACTGATACGCCAGTTTTTCTATCCTTGGAGACCAATGAAGGTATTTCCCGACAAATCTCCAAGCTGGACTATAGTCAACCCCCATTTCAAATGGCTGATAAGTTTGGATTAACGGTTGGCTAAGTAGAGGAGATATTCTTACTTCGTTGGCGCAGACGTAGTACATATAGTCGTAGCACAACATTTGTTCATCTGGTGGAAGAAGGACATGATGATCTGGTGATTCATGAGGAGGTACCAGATTTGCTTCACGGGTTTCTGGAAAAGCGAGCGCTGCCAAGGACCAAAAGTAGCTATGTGTGTCCCCATCCCAACTGGGGACTTTAATCGACTTTGGAGCTGTCGTATACGATATATCTGACTGGTTTTTAGCTTGACTGGAAGACAACGTATACAAGGACCGAACGCACCAAGTTTGAGATGATCGGGCACAAAGCTATGACGGGGTTGATCCTCAGATTCTGCAACGGCCGCCCATGTGTTCCAGCATCCAATCTCGTCTACTTCTTCGCTATCACGATCTTTCACTTCATGCCACTCTAATATCGGAATATTCAAGGTCTTTCTAAGCCGAGGAACATCAAAGACGTGACCAAAATCAACAGGGGGGGCGGTGGGCCCGATATGCGATGGGAGAAACATGGGAATGACTGGAATACGCTCTGTTATAATGGCGAGATATATGAGGTTAATCTATGCTTTCTTGAGAACAACGGGTGGTCAGAGAGTTGGACGGCATACATAGGTCATAACATCATTCGCTAGAAAGAGGATAAACGTAAGGATATAAGAATAGTCGTATGTCACGTACTCCAGCCTGCAGAGATCCAAGAAGTGATGTACTTGCGATCAGCTCGCAAGTTATCTACGTGACTATGAGCGACGATGCTTCCTGAGACGTGGTGCTAAGAAGGTACCCCTGAAATTAGTTGTAGGTGGACCTAGCAAGTTGGCTGCTGGGCCTAGAGGTTCAACGACAACCGAGGAGTTATTAATTGAGGAGTTAGAATGTATAGGCGTTTCTGCAAGAACATCGGGGACAGGAATGAAAGTGTGCTGGTCGGTCCATGTAGAGCGAAAGACGAAAGAAAAACTGAGAAGCAAGGCAAGAACAACGAAGGATAAGACGATAAACCTGCGTTTTCCAGTCACAACGGAGAAATTTGGCCAACGAGGGTACTGGCGGTTTGTCCGGGGGGACTCTGCGTCCTTCTGCATGTTCAAAAGTAGATGGCACAGTCGAGTGTAGATGAGCGTGGCATTTGCGATCAGTATATGGACAAAGATTTTAATTTTAGGCATCAGGGCTGCCGAACGATCGATCCGACTGTCAGGGCGCCTCATGCAAATGCCGTTGTCAGCCGGACCTTTCTTCTAAAGCTTTGTCATATGGCTGGAGTCCTTCATGCGCTTCGTTATACAGACACGTCAAAATCCAATGTTCGTTCTTGTGGGCGATACTCGTCGGCCTTCGGTGATACCACTTCTTTTGTGATCTTTGCAGTCTGGTATTGTGTCATCCCTTTTTCATTGGAGGTAGACCCCCTGTCTTTCAAATCTATCCCGTTGCGTGATTTGGAGAATGATGCGTACCAAGATTGACCTTGCCGTCCCCAGTTCTACTCTGTTCTTCGAACCTCACATCTGCAGATTACATCGCTATTGGATGTATCGCCTGGCGATTATTCAGAATATCAAGATTTCAAGCTGTCTGAAGTCCACGTTTTCCTTGTGATTCCTTTTCTCCAAAGAGTTTAGTGTTGATACTGACAGCAGGGGAGCATTCACAGGATTGAATCTCCGTCTCGACTTTATGTGACGGTGACTGCCACGACAGGGAAGTAGAACTATATGCCATCCTACGAGTACCCCCGCCCAAGGATGGACGGTGGGATCCTTGCTCATGGTATAGAACCTGAAATTGTGCTTCTCTTCTTTTAGACAGGGTGTACAACGTTTACTATACCTTGAACAACTAACAACTTGATGTACGGGGGCCTCTTGACCATTAACCACCATGTGGTACACACAAATCATCACAAATAAAGTTGGCGGGTAAAACCGTGCAGCTGCTCCCAACCGGGAGCTACACCGAAAGGTGTCTTAGCACCGAAAGGCGCTGTCAATGCCCCCCCCCCCAAGTGTTTCGTAAAAGTCAGGTTCCAACACACCCCAGAGTTCTTCTAGGATACCTCTGCGACACTGGACAACTAAGCCCATCACAGGGGTATGTGCCACGTCACTAGACGATGCATGCAACCTGTCAGCCTAAAATTTCTAGTTATACAATACAGAAATGAAATGTAGGCGCCTAGCGGACACATGCGTCGAACGAAACCCATCTACTGAATCCTAAGGACGTGGGGATACCGTAAATCGTCCCACCACAAAAATCAATATACTACAACCAGGAATGAAGAAATTAATCCGTTGCGCTAAAGAAAGGCTACGAGACTCATACCTTGAAAGAGAACAAACTAAGGCGAACGATACAATAAATCAGGGACGAGTGACAGGAACATTCAAAGCCTAATAAACTATAAGTATCAGGAAGACTTCGAAAGAAATCTGCACTCGTAATTTGCACTCCAGCGCTTTACAATGGCTACTGAATCATCCGCAATCTCTCCAAGAGCAATCCCATCCCCGATATCTTTCAGGACTGACAACGGAACCATGCTGAACGCAGGAGAAAACAACCCTATGAATGTGTATGGTAGTACTCCTATAGCAGGAGAAACGCATGATGGGTTCCACCCAATCTTCCAGGCCAGTCCAGGAAGCCTCAAAAATCCGAATTTCTTGATCAACCCGGACAATGTGGAAGCGACCAATCCTCATGGCAAACCAAGCATTCTGGGTAACCCCGGAAGTATCGAAGACCCCAACTTCCCCCCATTACCTTCTATAGCTGCCAACTCGGTGGACAGGACTGCAAAAACTAGACCAGGCCGCGTACGACTCACCTTGGGCAGACAACCTATGAGAAAGAGCGAAAAATCAAAAAGAACTCTGCCCCCCAGCCTTGTGAAGGAGAGAACTTCGAAAACACATTCTCCCACGTCCGCGACCCCACTAGGAACCCCCGATCATCCCTCAGCGAGCCCCACTATTAACGATAACCCCTCACAATCTCCCTCCCCGAATGCGAGCGCACTTAAACTCACGCCAATGATCTCCTTCGCGAGAAATATGGGAAACATAAATAGCGAGGTACCGAACGTAGGAGGCATGATAAACGACACGGTCAGAAATAACATGGAGCTGGACAACGATATCCCCGACCAAAGCAACACTGCAGTAGAGGACTCTGCATGGGATAACATCTTAATAGATTCCCCCGTCATCTCCCCGACTCTCTCGAATCAATGCATTGGCGCTAGCCCTCCCACGACGTCGTGGCCTGCTCCGACAAAACCCTTCACCAAAAAGTTTACTCGAAACGGAGCCAGCAGCCAAGGCTCACTGAACCTGTCATCCGAGCCCCGAGGGGGCATACATCGCGATGTCAAAACTGAAAATGATATCACGACAAATTCCGCTGGTCTGCAAAGAACAGCCGTCCCCAATGGGGGGTGGCCCAGCATCCACCTTGGCTCTCACCCGCTAGACAACGTGGCGCCGCTTCAGGTGGGAACATGGAAAAAGGTGGCATCTACTAAACTCTGGGCAAGGCTATTCAGAGGCAAGTATGAACCCAACAGTCTCGCCACGGTCGACAAAACTCGCGCTCTAATCAAGGGCCTTGTACGTGTTGAGAGCGACGTCGCCCTGGGAGTTTCGTTCCCCCTGCAAGAACGCATGATGGATTCAGAACGCTTCCCATCGCCGTACCATATGCTGGTATCTGGTCTCTCAAATGAGCAAGCGCACCATCTCCTGGGACTTGAAGTGGTCTCCACCAAGGATATCACAATTATTTTTAAGTCTTTCGAAGACTCTCGCCCCTCCTTTGTTCTCACCATTTACGGCTTAACCTTTGTGAACTCGGAAGAAGCCCGCTCGGTCGTCACAGATCTGGTCATCGATTGCATACAGGACTCAGAGCAAGTAATGAAGCATATAGTCGACTGCTCTACAGGAGATGCAGATCTCGTAGCAAGCGACATTTTTAACAACATATTGGTAAAATTCATTGACGTGAAAAGAAGTAACGCAAATGGAGGCAATTTCAGAGGGTGGAACGTATTTCTTCACCACTCATACTTATCTGACGAGGACCACGTCAAACTTATCCAACTCATGAGGACATGCACATTCCCGTCGGCCACATCAGGATTTGGTCTGCCCCTCTTAGGTAACGAAACCCTTCAATGCGTCAGCTGTAAATCAATCGACCACGATACCCCGAACTGCCCCTTCCCAGACCTACCAGGGTGGCTAGGCTATAAACCGGCACCAATACAGCCAAACAACGCCCCAAGCAACGCGTATAATAAAGACACAGGACGGGGTCAAGATAACGCGAACAGCAACATGGGGATGGGCAGAGGCAGAGGAGGAGGAGGCCGGGGAAGTAGGCCCTATGGACGCCGGGCTTTCCGAGGGCATTGGAACTGAACGGCCTCAAATTAGTCCCAAGTACTACGAAATGTAATGTCGTCTCGATATACACTTAAAATTGATATTATATCTGTGTGTCGAGACCGGATTTCATGTGAACATGAAATTCAAGAGCGCTACCTTGTAAAATAACGTGGGATGTTACTAGCAAGGATGATAAACAAACAAAGGTGTAAGACTGAAATATATTGGCCATACGTGGTACATGTAGGTCTGAAACTGAGTCGAAAGACAAAAACGGCAGTCTATAAAAAATAGAGGAAGGTGCCGTGCAGCAGTCCTGCTTAAGCTGAAAGTTTCCCAGGTACAAACCCCACTATGTCTTGCGGATCCTCGAAGCAACGTCCCCCCTGGGCTCTTGGGAAATGAGCCCACCCCAGGAGGGCATGGTTGGCCCCCTGGTAAGTCTTATCAACCACAACACAGACAAACGTCAATACATTCGGTCACCCTAATTTTCGTACTGGCTTGAGCATCTCTATTGACGGTGGACCGTACGAGAATGCCACCACTCAGGTCCCTGACGCCGACAATAGAGATTACGGAGGTGGATCACCCACAAGTGCCTTAGAAGGCAACGAAGGGATACAAGACCATAACGGTCCTGAAATGGGGAATAGTGACGATTTTAACGGATCATATTTGGATGGACTAGAACAGGAAAGTTCACGAAATGTGGAAAATAGAAGGCAAACTCCAAATTCCAGGTCAACAAAAAATACAAAAGCAGCCATCCGGATTGGAACTCTCAACCTGCGAGGGTACAGAACGACGGGTTCATCAAAATCTGAAACTAAGTGGAACCACATCAATCAGATAATCAGAGATAAGAAAATAGGTATACTGATGGTACAAGAGACGCACCTGACAGAGGAAAGGAAGAACGATCTGGAAAGGGTTTTTGGTAAAAGAATGTTGATATTTCACTCGGATGACCCCGAAAACCCTACAAGTAAAGGAGGAGTTGCAGTAGTGCTGAACCGTAACCTGATCAACGTCCAAGGGGCAGAGATGACCGAAATAATACCAGGAAGGGCCATGATGGTATCTTCAAACTGGCATAAAGACGAAGTAATCAACATCCTAGTAGTTTACGCACCTAATGTCACAGAACATGAAGGAAGGGAGAATGGAGCGTTCTGGAGAAGAATCAGAAGATATTTCATTGAGAACCCTAGAATAAGAGTTGACGTACTAGCGGGTGACTTTAATATGGTTGAAGATCCACAGGATAGGGCACCAGCAAGGAATGACCCAAACGAGGCAATAGAAGCACTCGATGAACTTAAGCAAACACTGTACATTAAAGACGCGTGGAGAGAAACGTTCCCATCTAAAAGGGCCTTCTCCTTTCTCCAATGCGCTACATCATCCATGTCAAGAATAGATCGAATATATATGTCAGATATATTGACGGTTTCTACGCGAGAATGGGACATATCACCGACAGGCATACCTGGCACCGATCACCATCTCACAACTGTCCAAATTGCGCATGCGGATGCTCCTGCAATGGGAAGAGGTAGATGGGTGCTTAGAAAACATGTAATGTGTGATAAAACCTTCAGAAATTTCGTCGTTAGCTCCGGTGCGGAAGCTGTGAAGGAAATAGAGAGGTCTATAGGACAACGGAGCCAGGAGGAAAACCCACAAAAAATATATGCAAGATGGAAAAGAGGCGTAATAACAATGGCAAAGGAGAGGGACAAAGCAATAATCCCAAAGTATAGAAGGGAAAGAAGAACACTAGAGTCGGAGAAAGAAGCTATCCTTGAAGATACAAACCTCGACACCGAGGATGTCAGAAAATCCCTGGACAAAGTAACAAATAAAATTGCAGAACACGAAATGAAATATCATGCCATAACAAGAGAGAAAATAACAATCAAGAATAGGCTCGAAGGAGAAACGATGTGCAAATACTGGACAAAGTCGAATAAAATAAGCGCTCCAAGAGATTTGATATATGCGCTGAGAAAGATCAACCCAGCACATTCGGAACATATCTACGAGAAGGACTCAAGGAGAATGGCAGAATTATCGATGCAATACCATAATAACCTCCAATACCAATTCAGAGGGGTCACATCCGAAATCAGAGACGAGAAGATAAACAAGGTACTGGGGAACATTGATGCCCACACCACGGAGTTCCAGAGCTCTGAGCTAGGCAAAGTTATCAGCGAAGAAGAATTACTTAAGGCCCTCAAAGATGCAAACAATAGCTCAGCCCCCGGTCCAGATGGAATACCCTATGATTTTTGGAAATCTATGCAGGGACAGTTCGTCAACGACTGCAGATTAAATCAAAGAGGGGGAACTCAAAGACTAACGTGCAATCTAATGTATCTACTTTCCATGCAGTGTGAAGATATTCAGAGATATGGAATTGACCAAAACTCCAATTTTGCTGATGGGTGGATGTGCCCATTGTACAAGAAGAACGATAGAACGGACATAGCAAATTATAGACCGATCACTTGTTTAAACACTGACTATAAAATATTCACTAAGTCCCTAGCAAATAGACTTTCCGTCGTCATAGGTGATCTTGTCCACCCAAGCCAAGCAGGTTTCATCCCGGGAAGGAGTATCTCTGAACAAACAAAGTTGATTCGAATGATGATGCACTATGCTGAGGCCAAACAGCAGGATGGTCTAATTGTCGCATTAGACCAGGAAAAGGCATATGATAAGATAGCGCATGACTACCTATGGAGAACCCTTGATAAATTTGGAATCCCTTCCACCTTTACCAATATAGTAAAGTCACTGTACGAGAAAGCTGAAACTAGAATCATGGTAAACGGGGTATTAAGCTCACCATGGAAAATAACGAGAGGGGTAAGACAAGGTGATCCACTATCGTGCCTCCTATTTGACCTGGCGATTGAACCGCTAGCGGCCAGCCTAAGAAGATCTAACTTAAAAGGTTACGAGATTCCAGGCCAAGCAGAGAAACTGATCGCAAACCTATTTGCAGATGACACTACTACGTTCCTGTCGAAAGACGACGACTTAGAAGAACTCAATCTAATATTGGATGACTGGTGCATCGCCTCGGGCGCAAATTTCAATACCACGAAAACGGAGATAATCCCAATAGGGACAAAAGAATACCGCCAAATGGTTCTGAAGGAAAGAACCACAAAACCAGGAGGATCAATGATCCCAAGTGGCATACACATTGTCGAAGATGGATGTTCCATACGTATATTAGGAGCCTGGTTTGGAAACGACGCCGACCTTAGTGCTCCGTGGTCTACAGTACTAGAAAAGATCGATAAAAGTTTGAATGTGTGGGAAAAGAGTAATCCAACCATGGAAGGGAGACGCCTGATAGTCCAGATGGTGATAGCTGGTATGACGCAGTACCTAGCTCAGGTACAAGGTATCCCAAGTCATATTGAGACCTTGCTATCCAGGAGAGCGAATAGATTCATGTGGGCTGGAAAAAGCTCCTTAGTAAATGCAGAAACTATGTTTAAACCCCTACATGATGGTGGGCGAGCGATGGTCGATATCAAAAGTAGAAATAAGGCCATAAACATTATGTGGCTTAAATCTTATTTAAAATTTGGGTCTGAGCGACCTATGTGGGCTAAAGTTGCTGATGTTTTAATGGCAATGAATGCTCCGAAGCTAGAAGAAGGGGTAGATATAAGAGTAAAGGTAAACCCCTTCTTACAAACATGGAGGACTATTGTGTCGTCTCGTAGGGAAATTTGTCCTGACATAACGAGTATAATAAAAACAGCTAAAGAGTTCAATGTACGTCCTGAAGGCTTAGCTTTCAGCCGTGAAATAATGGAAGAACTACCAATTTGGTACCACTTTGCAGCAGACCCTAAGATACGTAAGATGAACAGTGGTAAGGTAGCGGAATGCTTAAAAGAAAAGCATAAGGTAAAGACTGTGGGTGAAGCGTCAGAACTGGCAAATACTCTGTCGAATTGTGGCCACGTTGAGAGTGACGAATGCGAATGCCCTGGATGTATGACGTTAGAAAACACCAAAGGATGCCTGCACCCTCACTCGTGCGTAAACAGAGCGAACAACATGCTCAATACCCTCCCAAGTAAATGGGATCCTAGGGCAGAACAGCCAGATGACAGAATCAACCAGATGTGCAGTGAACACCAGGACGAGGATACACCACCAGTGGTCTACTTTAATGCCAGACTGGCCACTGAAGGCTCCACGGCGGACCTATTTCGGATCTTCACGACTGGCCCGACGTACCACCATGTCTACCTCCGGCAAAACCGAATGGAAGACCAAACGCCGTTAGTAGCATACATAGGAGGAAAGTCACATACCACGAGAGCAAACCGTGGTGTACGAATTATGGGGGCTGGTGTACACTTTGAGAATAGGTACGAGCTGAATGCTAGTGAGATGTGGATAAGTAGTGTAGACGAACCAAAAAAGGGCAGCACCCTATTGGCGGTACTACTATCGTCAATGAGGTCCGGAATCAATAAACCGCTGGTAATAAAAACAAGGGATAAGGACGTAATATCGTCCCTAACCAAAGACACAAGAGAAAAAGAAGACTCCGGTTTTGTGGATACCACGAATTCGGGCCTCCTCCGGATAGTTTTAGGAAGACTGAGGATGCATACGGCCCCAGTCACTTTCATAGACTTGGACGGAACCCAAGTCTCAATGTACGAAAAGAAAGCCACCTCTTTGGCGAAAGCTGCTCTCAAAAAGGAGAGACCAATAGTACTACCCCCTATCCCAACAGAACTACACCTCACCGGTGCGAAACTCTCAAAGATCACGCAGGCAACAGCCTATAAGACTATCATGAAAATGAAAAGTATTTGTGAGAGACCGCGAACGGGAAAAACAATGGAAAGCATCATTAGTCATGTGAAAGGAGTAAACGGAAGATCGCCGAGCAGAAAACAGATATGGTCAAGCCTGCGATGCAAGGACTTCTCAAAACCCCTGCGAATATTCCTGTGGAAATGTGCCCATGATGCATACAAGGTGGGAACGTACTGGGATAAACCTTCGATGGACCCTGTTCTGAGAGAACGAGCCCGGTGCAAACACGATGGGGAAGTCGACTCGATGGAACACATTCTGACCAAGTGTAAGTGTACAGGCCAAGGTCTAGTCTGGAGTACAGTACGAGAGATGTGGAAGAATAAGACAGATAATGAGTTCCCAGAAACTAGCCTAGGCTCGATCCTTGGCAGTGCTCTTTTAACAATAAAAGACGAAGAAAGAAAACCATCCCAAGGACTAACACGACTTTATAAAATAGTAGTAACGGAAGCGGCTTCCTTCATATGGGCGATAAGATGTGAAAGGGTTATAAGACACGATGATGCACCACTTAGTGAAGTGGAAATATCAAATAGGTGGAATGCTGCCCTCAAAAAGAGAGCAGAGACGGATTTTAAACTGACAAACAGGAGACTGGGGAAGAAATCGATCCCCTTACCCCCAGTGATTGAGACGTGGAAAGACACGCGTGTTGTAGACATGACACCATGGCAAGGATCACAATACGTGACCATGGGCGGGGTTTTAGTGGGTAGTAGGCTGTATTCACGAGATGGAATAGGATAGATAATACACGGCCTGAGTCCCACACACGTGCATAAAGGCATTTCCTCGCGGAGAAAAGAAAATCGCTGCCCGATATGGAACCTGGTTGTAACCCCAGGTGTGCAGCCAGCGGGTGGTGGGGACTCGCCGAGGGCGTCGTCCTCCATCACTGTATTCGCTACTCCAAAAAAAAAAAAAAAAAAAAAAAAAAAAAAAAAAAAAAAAAAAAAAAAAAAAAAAAAAAAAAAAAAAA
>JAGGAQ010000032.1:0-85625 GCA_017657225.1 Termitomyces sp. T69sscA
GCGAGTACTTTTTCCTGCCTATACTTGGCCGTGGGAAAACCGCGGTCAGGTGGAGGTTACGGATCAAGAGCGTTTTTTCCCACTCCTTAGAGAGATGCTAGCGTAGCGAGTCCAAATAAGTCTGAATCCACAAAAATGCATCCGACGCGTCTTGTCTATTCAATAATGCCGCCTGAGTGAACATCGTAATGTACCTGGTCCTCGTTCTGAATTGAATGACGGATGTCTGTTGTACCTCTTGGCATTTCATCCCCCTCAAGCCCCCCAATAGGCGCCGCATTCACGAGAACCGTGCCGAATTCCGGATTTAGGGTACCCACAAAGACTAAGCCCTCGGCGCAGTCACTTATGTGAGCCTAGATTCTATGGAAAGAATAACCTCTTATCGACACACACCATTCTACTGGTACGCAACATGAACACGGCATCTCGGCGGGCCGAGATTGATGAGGAGAATATCACCCCAAATGTTGAAAGACAGCCGAGGCGTGGCGCGGGGGTGCGAGGGCTTCCATGACCAAGTCCTAGGGTCAGAATAAGTGGCAACAAACTACACTCCGTCAGCACGAGTCTGTCCGCAAGGACAGTAATATGATTTACACTGTATGTGTGGCTCCATATGAAACCAATAAAAGATTGCTTCACTACTCTTCGCGAAATGGCTTAAATGAGAATATGCCAGGGTTAAAGGAGGGAGCGAGGTGTGGCAATACTGCTATGTGTGTCTAAAGTTTGGAATGCTGTTCGCTTCTTTCGTGACAGATGGAAAGGATGCTCTGCACACGTTTTGAACTTCGTCATGAAGAGTGAAATTCTCGGAGCCTCTCAGAGAGTTGGAATTCAAAGTTCGACGTCCAACCTTGAACATTGTGGAACACACTCGGAAAAGTGGCTTCCAGAACATGGGCGAACCGTGCAAGGGGCAGCAGCATACAGTTGAAATGATGGATACGGGACACTAATGAGCAACTCATGTTTCAACGTCAACTAAATGCTGTGTAATTCAACTAACAACCCTTATAATGTAGAACATCGACAATTGATTTGACAAGACAATTCCGAAAGATAAACACCGTCCTCATTAAACCCTGACCCTATATTGTACTAAAGCCTTTTGGAGGCCCCCAAGAAATAGTATGCACATTACATTGAAGTTGGCTAGAAATGGTCATGCTGTCGCCGCCACGAGAGCCTTCTTCGCTGCATTGAGATTGCCGTACAATGCTTCGCCAAGAGCATCACCCTCTAACCTCACTACCAGCCCATGAGCCGCCAGATATTTCGCATAACGCCTCCAAGACGCAGCACCCTTGTCCTTCCCTTCTTTGTCCTTTCCTTTAGGATCCGTGACACTCGCCAGCACTTCCCTCTCCTTTTCTGCTGACGGCGTTCGTTTGCCCCTCTCCAGGGTCGTCAAGTTGCCTACCACGAACAGCCCCCTCCTTGCACGTGTAAGGCCAACATTGAGTCGTCTCCTGTCCGCTAGGAACCCAATATAGCCACCTGAGTTATTTCGCACCGTTGAAAAGATGATGACCTCTTTCTCGCGGCCTTCAAATCCGTCCACAGTCTTGATTTCAATGTTGGCGAGCTGCATCGCACGGTGTTCACCCAGAACATCACGAAATCGTTTTCTGTAGTTGGCATCACGGTTGAAGAGCCGGGTGAGAAGTGAGATCTGTGCAACGTAGGGTGCAATAATGCCAATGTCACGCCCCATGAGCTGCTAAAAGGATGTTAAATACAAGAAAAAACATAGTAGAAAGAAAACACTTACCGGATTGTTCAGGAGAAGGTCCTCAACAATACTAGCAACAATATGTGCTTCGCTATGGTTGACACGACTACGTTCTTTCATAGATTCTGCACCATTATGATCAATGAAGATAACCGACGGACGGTTACCTGTCGCATCTCCCCGCAGGTGCTGAGAGGACGGTGGAGATAGTCTCTCGTGGGCATTACCGACGGCATCGACGGTGCCATCCTGAAGAGCATGGTCATAGAACTCCGAGGACGGAAAACGGGAAATGGCGGGGTGCATCCGGTATTGTGTGTCCAACATGATGGAAGGTACCACTAAGAGACAGTCATGAACTTAAACGTTGTTGCAAAACAAGATAGATTATACCTCCTTCCTGCGTCAGACGTTCGAAGAGACTGAGACCTAGACCTAGTGCTTGAGCCTCAGTACTGGTGATAACAGGTGGCAGTTGTTTGTGGTCCCCAATGAGGGAGACATGACGAGACTTTGAACAAGTTGAAGGCGTTAGTCAACCTATGTAACGTTAACAACAGATACTTACTCCTTTCATAATTGGAACCAAAGAAGCAGGTTCCGTCGACATCGATGCCTCATCCAGGAACACAACAGGAAAGTCAATTACTTTCAATGCCACGCAAGCAGAAGTGATACATGTCGTGCAGATCTAAACATGCTCCACTGAGTTTTTTTTTTATAGAATGGGTTGAGGCCGAGGCAGAAACTGACCACGTCCGCATCCGAGAGGACATCCCTCAACATTTGTTGACTCAATGCATACTTCTTCGACTTGAGCGCCTGTGAATTCTTACCCATAGCTAGAAGCGCTCGGGCCATGTTCTCCGCCTTCTGTTGCGCTCGGGAACCGGTCTGTTGTGTTGTAGCCTGAAGCCGTTCCTTTAGGCCATCAATGTTACGATTGAGCTTATCAATGTCTCCGACGATTCTTTGAAGTTCAGGGGCCAATGGATGCTCAGACAATTTGTGATCAAGAGTATATTGAGTAATCGATGAGCGCACACTGCTGCCCGATCCGACGCGCAGAGCTTTGACACCAGATTGGACCAGTCCTTCCACAAGATTGTCTACTGCAACATTTGTGTATGTGCAGACCAAGATCGGATGTGGAACTTCAAAATGGACCTAGACTGGGATCAAAATAGTATCAACAAACAATTAAAGGGCCAGTCGGACCTTGAGCAATTTTACGGCTTCAATGATGGTTTTCGTCTTTCCTGTTCCAGGTGGCTGAAGTCGAAAAAGACATCATGAGGGAACAAGGTAGAATTACGATCAAGCCATCACCTACACCTTGTACAAGACTTAATTTTTGGCCAATCATCATCGCAACTGCCCTCAGCTGTGTCGCGTTCAGCCCATTAATAACTGGATCACCCTCTATGGCGATGGGGTTGTGTTGTGCATAACGTTTCGCCCAACTTTGTATTCGCATATCATCTTTGAAAGCACCAGCTTGGTCCGATTCGGGTGCCCCTCTCCAGGAATGCTCTAGTTTTTCATGTGGCAAGTATGCAACCTCATCCAACCTTTGCAACCCAACATGAGCAGACAATTCCTCCTCCGAGGGTTCAAACGTTCTTAGCAGGACATCGCGAAGATGTGTTCCAACCAGTATAGGTTGAGGGTCGGCATGACTTGCCTCCTCGTAAACCTTGGGATCGTGGTGTAGGTGTAAAACAGCTTCACGAAGGCGTTCATAAATAATGCTGGAACAACCAACGTCCAGTCGCCACTCCCCTTCATCGAGCTCAGCGACCATTTGGGTAAAAGAAATCTTGAGCTGTGAAGAAGTTGATGATACGACGGAGCCTTGGATCAAAATATCGCCTTCGCGAACAGGGTCGATGCGCGAGATTAATACTTGAGTGCCTTTCCTGCATCAATCATGAAATTGATCCAAGGACTACAGAAAGCAACATACTCGAATTTATGGTCAGGAAGAGCCAGGCCCGGACCGAGTGCAAATGATGCGACCGGGCGACCGAATTGGTTTTCTTGTAGCCAATACGCCGTGAGATTTGTGAGACAATAGCCTTCTTCCTTCAAGCGATCCACACTCCAAGTTGAGAGACGTTCTTTCAGACTTGCTTGGGCTTCCTCTTGCTCCGCAGCGAGGAGTTTCAGAAAACTTGCGCTCCGTGAGCGGCATGGCTAAAAAAGAGCAAACACCTTACCGTTTCTCGTATTTGGTTACTGAGCCGTAGAAAGGATCACCCTGTGTAAGACTTTGAGCAGCAGGTTCTTTTCTTCTGGTATAGACCTTTCGTATTTGTGAATTCTGTGGTGTTGGGCGTTTAGGGATCCTGGAAGGAGCACGAAGGCGCCAATCGACGCGTTCCTTCCTGATTTCTGGCCTGAAATCAGATGGTGGGATACTAGAAGATGGTTCAAGTAGGTCCTCCTGCAGCCACTCTTCCTCAGCCGCGGTGAGTGTTACAGTTTTTGGTGGAGCTGGAGCATGGGATGATGGATAGAAACTTGCGCTTGTGTAGAGCGCTTCTGTTTCTTCGTCCACTGCGTGTTGAACGGATGCCGAGAATGAACGTTTAGGCTGAGTTGGACAGGCTGACGCGAGGAAAAAACTACGGATCACTAGGTATCTTGAAGACGAAGAAAGCCTTGGAAGCGTTTTTATTGACTTCGTCGCATTTCTGACAACGAACCGAGAAGGAGTTCTCTGAAGAAAAGCCAGATCGAAGTTAGAAAACGAAGGTAGATAGTCCTTGAATTCGTCTATGAATAAGTAATGAAACTTGAAGGGAGAAATTTCAAATTCCAAAGCACGTGACTTGACGCGACACTTGTAACGTGACCATGACGGTCGAACCTTACGCTTCAGTACTTCAATGCCTCATGAATGAGCCGTCCGAAATTTCTGTCTGCCGCACTTCGCGCTACACTGACTTAGTTTCTTCAACGAAAATCCTCCGAACAAGCTCGACGTGGTCAACGAGCTACGCAAAATCGGCAACAAGGGAGTGAGTAACTACCAGCCAAATCACATTAGCATGGATTCGGAGTATCCCAACTGTAGGCCTACGCTTAGCGTATTTGATGTGTACTAACATGACTTGTCGAGGCTTACTTGCACCGATGACAGGCTCTAGAAATGTCACACAGAGAGAAAACGTTCAAAGTGCAGAGATTATCCCGTCAAAGTTTGACGTGGATGTGATTTACGCAGTTGTGAAACTGCAGGTAGTAGAAGGAGATTGTGACCTCAATGCCTGCTGAAAAGTCGGATGCAAACTGAGAACCAGCTAATGATCACTAACAAGACAAGTAACAGGGTCAGATCCTTTCAGGTCGGACAAAATTTCTTCTACGAAATTGTCCTACTGATAAGGCAACTTTTCTGACAGTAAGTCTCGAGCTAATCCACCCGCGAGGATGACACCTCGGTCCTCTTCCGACTCAATTACTCGGCTCTCCATGTACTTTGATCTAGAAACCATCTTCGTAAGCTGGTTGTACTAGCACCCAATTACGTTTTACGCACTCCAAACGAGACACATAGTTCCCACCCATCTCCAGATCCAGGTGAGGTCCTGCATACCTGTGATGCCAAGGTCAGCTTGGATTATCACCGAAAGATAACATAGTTACAGGTTGTTACGGATGGAGAACTCGAGGAACCCCTTCCAATACGGATCCCGCTTCAATATAGAACCATTTCCAATCACAACAAGGAGTTCCTTTGCTCGAGTAATTGCAACATTCATTCTGAGAGATGACGTCAGTAAACAACATTATAACAAACAATATCCATGCGTACCTCTTCCTTTCGAACACTAGTCCGAGCCCTTTTGCTTTGTCCTCATCCAGGAAACGTGCAGTTGAACGTACACATGAGATAATGACGACCCTGCTTTCCCTGCCTTGATAATCCTTGAAACGATGGGGTCACTTATCGGTGAAACTGAGATGAAGATGAATAAAAAGCATACCTCGACAGTGCCCACATCGACAGCATTAAGTTTCTCGTTCCTAAGCCTCTCACGAAGCCTCCAGACCTGCTCCCTCCATGGCGCCATTATGCCAATATCAGCCGGACGGAGAGGAGGATTACAGGCTTCTGCCTCATGAATCAACGACATGATTATTTCGACAATTTTGTCGATTTCGCCTCTGTTGTACCACGTGGCCCTCTGAACAACACCCCAGTGGCAAGTGAGTAAAAGAAATGGGATAGACAAAGACCTGTACCTCGTCAACGCATTCTTCTAAGAACTCGTGCCCAAAGAACATGAGTGGTAATTCTGGGTTTTTGAGCCCAGTCCAAGATATTATCCCATTTGTGGCGCACGGTTCCAACGAATCGTTATAAAATAATGTGGATGGCGCCATTAGAATTGCCGGATGACTCCGATAATTCTGAAAGAGATGGGCGACTGATCCGAAGAGTATTTGAATCCATGACATACCTTTACTAAATTAGTAAAAGGCGTGAACTTCAAAACCTCGAATACCGGCTTGGGAACACCCTTCGACCTGGCATGTACGTGATCTGCATACAACGAGCGTTCAAACAACCTTTCAAGAAGAGAAATGTCGAGTTCCCCTTTTCTAGCCTTGTCTGACGTGACGATGGGCCCGACTACAACAGCCACCGTCAGCGTCCTGGCGCAAGCACAATAATTGCAACACACGTTGCTGGGGGTCACCACAAAGCACAATCTGAGGCGCAAGCAAAGGCGCCGCTGCTTCGCTCAAAATGCTTGACTGTGGCTCGATGGGCACCTGAGTTAAAACCACTGAGATAGGAACCAAAAGCTCCGGTTCAGAGCCTTGTGCTGCCTAGGGATAATATCTATCCATCAGTAAAGTAACAATGAAACGAATACAGCGATCACCTCGTCAATGATGAGATGCGTCCAATGAGGTGTAATCTGATGTTTTGAGGGGCAATGCGGGTGAATCCCATGTGTCACCTCCCCTTCCATTCGCATCAATGCGGCATTGGTACAATGTGCGGCGACTAGTATGCCTGCGTCTAAGCATGAAGAAATCACCACTCGATACTTCATGAGAGTCTTCCAGGGTGGAAGAGAGAATTTGTCATTCTCGATATCTGCCGTCGAATAAGGTTTCACTCTCATGGGTCAAGAAGTGATACTTACAACAATACTGAGTAATCTGGATAGGAACTTCGGCAAAGGTCCTGTTCGGGTCATTGAGACGGAGCATATCATGTGGCTTCAAGACAGGCTGGAGGCGAAGAGCAAGCGTATCGGTAGCTGGATTAGATGGCGCACAAAGAAGAATGCACGCTTCTGGTTGGAGACGAAGAATCTGCAGAACGGTTTCGACGACAGTCCTAAAGTAATCTAATCAACTACGATGCACATCCAAATATCAATCTGGATACCTGGTCTTGCCCGTACCAGGCGGACCGCTTATAAGGTAGGGCACAGGTGACTGGTGCAGTGCAATTGAAGAGGCTGCCAGCTAACCGTCCAATCATGAAGTAGAATAAATATTCCGTGATAAGCACCTTACCCTTTGCTCTGAATTCAGGCCTTGATCAAACCAATCCTGGTTTCGAAACACGCGGTCGACAGACCGGACTGAGGAATAGCCGGCAAGTTCGTCAGGTTCTGGGAAAAGCCAGCGTCGAGAAAGATTATCTGGTTGCGCGTTGGCCAATGCGGTAGCCAAAGTGGCCGACGCCGTCTCCATTATGAATGACGGGCATGCGTTAGCGATGAAAGAGATGTTAAACAAGAATGGTAACGCATCGTCAGGCGTGTAGATACCATCAGTGGTTTTGGGATTCGGTGGTAGAACATGAAGAATATGATGTTTAAGGCTAGCACTGTATATGTCTAGCAGCCATTTAGATCTGATGTTGAGGCAGGGAGTGACTATAAAACACCCACGAACGAGACCTTCCCTCTTACGCAATGCTGTGACTCTGCCTTCAAAAGCCATACCGCTACCCCTCTGAAGTTTTTCGAACACTTCACGCAGTTGAACGAGATCCCCAATCTCTAGACGTGGGTAATTTTCGCGTATACCAGGGACATTTAAGACGAATTCGGCATCAACCCAGATGCCAATTTTTATTGGAATCTTCCATAACACGATCTTTTCTTTGTCAAGCGTGGAAAAGTCGAGCTCCCAAGCGAGAAGGGTCTTCCAATGACCATGATAGCTCTTTATTTGCAGAGGAGGACATTCAGCCGCAGGAGGGGAAGAAAGAATATGGACGGCACGAGGCACGGAAAATTCTTCAATAAGATTAGGAAGAAGAAATGAATGAAGATACGACAGAGATGGGAATACAGGTACAGGTGGAAGGGGCAAAAGGTTATGTGGTTGTTTTTGGATGTCTCTTAAGTACTGTGGTATGAAAACATCTGCCTATGGGCCTGTCAACGGCGTTCTTTGATGGTTTTGCGTTCAACATACATATTTGTCAAATTGAAAAACCTGAGGAGAAAAGCGGTCAGAGTCAAAATGTCAAGGGCTAGCCAGCAATTACGAAGATCTTACATCTTGGGTTTCCGTTGTTATTTCACTAGAGGAAGAAGATTCAGGACTAACAAGAAAAGACGTTAAAGACCTTGGAGGAAGCAATTGAAACGTGGGTTTAGAAGGGATTTTGGTGGAATTAGGCTGAGTGATGTTGAGCTTGGCAAGATCTCTAGCTGGGAGGTGACCAGGCAGCGAACTAGACCCTGGGAACGGAGCGAATCTGCCTTTCCAAAAATCATGAATAACGATCGTATTTTGTGTTCTTTCAGAGGCTGGAGGCGAAGCCGGTTGGTCGGGGGGTCTTGAAGGCTCGGGAACGGAGAATGGGGTGTAATTATTGACAACAGGAGCATTTTGAGGCGTTATAATTTGGGTATACCATCCGCTGTGATCTGGTCGAAAGTTAAGGGTAGAAGCGTGCCAAGAAGGATCAAAAGGAATTGGGGTAATGGCAGGTTGAAAAGAAGATTGGTCATAAGGATAGTAATTTGGTCGTTGCTGGTCAGAGGTAATGTATCCTAGAGCTGTCCGGGCCAACACGGAAGACTGAGTAAAGAAGACTTGACCCGACCCATAGTAGGGCTGATGGTGGTCCATGCAAAGAGAGCCACGATGGACTTTCACACGGCAACAGCCAACGATCACATGACTGGCTTGGTCGTTATGTGCAAATTATGTCCCGGATACTTTGACTCATAGCTCTCTGAGAGATTGCGTTGGAGCGTGAAGACGTCAGAGCTTTTCATGCTCTCGTGGAATCAGCGAAGTCACGAAAGAGAAGGGCAATCCATAAGGAAGAGGACTGCATATTATCAGATTCACATGGTGTTCACAACACAGGTCATGGGGCCCAATGTGTTTAGTGGTATTTAGTGGTATTACAGCTTGTTTCAGAACGATAGACCCTTTCTACTACCCTTTAGTGGCTTTAGTTGTTTGTCTGATATCCGCTGTCATGGTTGTTATCCCGAGATGCCGAGGTGTAGTTGAAAACGGACATCCCGAGTTCATTTGGCAGTACATTTGGCCTGATTTGTTAGTTTCTCGAAGGTCCATAGTGCCAGTGCCAGTGTATGTTGTATATAATTAGAGACTGCCTGATAGATCAATCCATCAGACAAACAACTAAATCTATCGTTATGAAACAAGCTGTAATCAAGAAGTCGTACCCACGGAGTCTTCTTTACGATGAAACAGCAGAGCTCTACTGATGATTTTCGTGAGAAATATGCCGTAAAGTCTTCACAAAATGGGGAAAAGACAAACTTGTACCACCCAGTGAGCACATGCTCTGTAGAAGTAATGGGTGTGATTCGAATTCGGGATAAATCAGCTGCTTGTGCCCCAACGGTCTATATAAGGCCTAAACATTTGTCTAGTCATTAATTTCCAACGTAGTAGAAAATGTCTCTTAGCAAGCGTAACCTAGGAAAGAATGGACCATCCGTTAGCGCTATAGGTCTTGGAACTATGGGTGAGTCGTGGAGCATATGTTTTTGTTTGTGCAGATCATGTATCACTGCCGCCCAGGGATGGGATCGGGCTCCGCCCTGGGTTCAATTTACGGCCCTAATGACGACAAAGTCTCTTTTGAGATGTTGACTTATGCAGCGAACCGCGGGATGACATTCTGGGACACTGCTGATGTCTACGGGCACAGTAGGCACATTATAATTGCACACGTTCAAGCCCTTAATCGTCTACAGGTGAAGAGTTAATTGGCAAGTGGTTCGCCAAAAGCGGCCGTCGTTCTGAGATATTCCTCGCTACCAAATTCGGTGCATTTGAACCGGCTAAGATGGATTACAAGCCCAACAGTCAGCCATTGTATATTGTTCAACAGTTGAAGATGTCTCTGGAACGGCTCCAAACGGATTACATTGACCTGTACTACCAGCATCGCGTCGATCCCAACGTCCCGATTGAGATCGTGCTTGAAACTTTGCGACCTTTTGTCGAGAGCGGACAGATCAAATGGATTGGGCTTTCAGAGCCAAGTATCGCAACCCTGAAGCGGGCAAAGGCAGTTCCGGGACTTGGAGAGAAGCTCATTGCAGCACAGATGGAGTTCAGTCCCTTCGAACTCTATGTCGAGAAGACTGGCTTTGCAGACGCTATTGACCAAGCAGGCATGGCTGTAGTTGCATATTCCCCACTCTCACGAGGTCTAACCACCGGAAGGTATGTCGTTATATGTCGTTACACGGGCAAAGTAAACCGTTAGTAATGATGGTTGATGTCATAGATTCAAGTCCCCTGCCGACTTCGCCGAAGGCGACGGTAGGAGGTTCTTACCCAGGTTCTCGGAAGAAAACTTCCCAAAGAATTTGAAGATTGTCGACGAGCTTCAAAAGGTCGCAGACAAGTACAAGGCCACAGCCGGACAGATAACACTGGCGTGGATCCTTGCGGAACATCCTAACTGTACGTCCGACATTGTGACCGGGCCTTTTGATAGTCGTGTTGTTCATTATGATTGTGGCAGTCATTCCCATTCCCGGTATCCGCAGCGTCGAGCGTGTTGAGGAAAATGCGCTCAGTGCAGGGATTACCTTGGCACCGGAGGATGTTAAAGCCATTCGGCAACTCGTTGAAGCAGCTGAAGTCGCTGGAGAGCGATATCCGGCATCTCGCATACCGGCGGGCGATTGTATTCCACTGTCAGAATGGAAAGGAGAGGTTTAAGTAATTAGTCATATAAAGAGGCAGACATCACTTGCTATTATGCTACTTAGTAGCCGTTATGATTCGAAGATATCTGATCGTCGTTAATAATGTCACACAAAGTGGACATTTCCCACAGTCAGTGCAGGTCCCTTGCTTATCTGATAGGAGGATCTTCCCATGACCGTGAATGATGCTCAACCAGACCATCGCTCGTTGCTAATTCTATACGCTACTGAAACAGGGAATGCCCAAGATGTAGCAGATCGTATAGCCCGCCAATGTCGGCGCATAGAATTCAAATGTCGAGTTTTGAGCATCGACGAATTTTCTGCTGTGTGTCTTTCAATTATGTTTTGCACCGGCAAACTGAGAAGAAATCACAGCCAGAATTGCTTTCCGAACCCCTTGTAGTCTTTGTCATCGCTACGACAGGCTCAGGCGTCGAGCCACGGTCTATGTTATCGCTTTGGACCCAACTCCTGCGTTCTGATCTCCCTTCGGATTTGTTTGAGGACCTCTCCTTCGCGATTTTTGGCCTCGGAGACAGTGCCTACGAAAAATTCTGTTGGGCCGCCAAAAAATTGTCTCGACGTCTGCTTAGCCTCGGTGGGCAGGAGATATGCAAGCGAGGTGAAGGTGATGATCAACATCAACTCGGGTACGTGTATATTTTCCTATCAAACTTCCTACGTTCACCTCCACGTCAAGACTTGATGGAGCTTTCCAACCATGGGTAGAGTCTTTACTAACTGTTCTCCTCTCGCTGCACCCTTTGCCGTCTGGAACGGAAGTTACATCGGAACATTCCATCCCACCGTCTCGTGTTGTCATTCAAGATTTCAAGCAGCAGCTCGATCAGCCAGGCGCTGTGATTGCTAGAGCTAACATTGATGATCCACTGCAGACAGATGACACGTTTCATACGGCCACTGTGCGCACGAACAAACGGATCACCCCTGAGGGTTGGTATCAAGATGTACGTCATTTCGAACTCGAATTCAAAGTCGAGGACAACATAAAGTATGTCTCTGCCTTGAAAGTAGTTTCTAGCAAATTACAGGGCCAATCACACTTCATAGGTACAACCCCGGAGATGTAGCCTTGATACACCCTGTCGCACCACCATCTGAAGTCCAAGACTTCCTCGAGCTTCTACACTGGGATGACGTCGCAGATAAACCTATTACTATCACGCGAACTATGGAAGGTATAGATTGGCCCTTTCTGCGTCTAATCACCCCTGACAGTTTCGGCTAGACCAGTGTCTTCCTGATCACCTTCCACTTGATCCGCAGAAGACAACTCTTCGTACGATAATCTCGAAACATGTCGATTTTCGTGCAGTACCACGACGAGTCTTTTTCCAGTATCTGCGTTATTTCACGACAGACGGGCGTGAGGTGGAAACACTTGATGACTGGTTAAGCCCCGGGGGTGCAGTGCGTTTTTTCGTTATAGTGGACCCAGATCATCGTTACCCTTCTTATAGGACGACCTATATGAGTATTGCCATCGTCCCCGAAGAACAATACATGAGATAATGACTGAATTCCGCAACGTCCGCATCCCGAGGGACTACGTGTTTGACTTTCTCCCTCCACTTCGACCACGTCAATTTTCCATTGCTAGCTCTTCCAAGGTAGGACAACATGATTCTTCCATGTCGTAGCTTGTGAGATTCACATAGCATGCATAGAAACATCCTGATTCTTTACAGCTTTGCATCGCGATTGTAAAGTACCGCACAATGCTTAAGATACCACGACGTGGAATCTGTACATCGTATCTCGCGGGTCTCAAGCCAGGTATAGTCCTATCTGATTCCTATCTACTTTGCCGAGACATAAACGATACTTTCAGGTGACACGCTTCGTGTGGGGATTCAAAAAGGCCTAATTACTTTGCCGCCCAGCTCCAGTACACCTGTCATATGTGTTGGGCCTGGAACTGGCGTTGCTCCCATGCGTGCACTTATACAAGAACGTGTTCACGATGGATCATCTCGTGCGTGTCTCCCCCTCTCTCGAAATCTATTCTATACATCATCCGTCTAACGAGTTCATCAACAGTGAATTACCTCTACTTTGGGTGTAGATCTGCTACTCAGGATGAACATTACGCTCTGGAGTGGACTGATCTCGTCGCTCTCCAGCAACTGACATATCGGGTAGCACACTCACGCGATGGGAAGGAAGGAGAACCCCGCGTATATGTGCAAGATCGGATACGAGAGGACGCGAAGCAGGTGTGGAGGCTGTTGAAGGATGGAGCCTGGGTATATATCTCTGGGTGCGTGTGTTTCGTAATGGTTAGTTGACCTTGGCTAAAGTATTTGTGTCTAGTTCCTCCAATAAAATGCCGACGGCAGTCAAAGCCGCTCTCGCTGAAGCAGTCGAGAAAGAGGGAGGTTTCGAGAAAGAGGCTGCATTGAAATATGTGAATGAGATGATACGTGATGGAAGGTTGTGGGAGGAGTGTTGGAGCTAGCTGATCTTTACTGCATTTGCTGGGAAGTAATTTTTTTGCATGTTGATAGATTTTTTCCAGCCAATCTTTTACAATGGTTTACACCAACCATTTTCCGTATCAGGAAAAATGTTGAAAAGACAGATGAGGTCAGATTGTCTTGGTTTCTCCTTCTCAGGAACAGATGTATTACAGTGTACTTCAGCAACAATCCAGATCCATTAAAACCATGGACGGTCTCGGTTGACATGATTGCTGCATAGAAAGGCATACAAAATCAGGTGTAAACACCCCCTACCACCTCCTCTGCGCCCTAGGCCTCGGCCTTCCCACTGCCGCAGGCAGTGGCGGCACCCTCATATGCGGCGGTGGCGCAGCAAGCATTCCCGGTCCACCGAATACATTCACATTGACATTCAGCCCACCCATGCCGAACCCAAACCCATACGGAACCCCGTGACCATACACTTGCGCTGCCTGCGCATGTTGCACTCGTGCATTCGCGTCGCGTACCATAATGTCCGCGTGCTCCACCAATCCTCTAGCGCGGTACCACATCGTATTCTCCCTCGAATAATCCGCCCTCTTGGATCCGACTTGTAATTCATACTCCATCTGCATACCCGGCACCTTTCGCAGCTCCTCGAGGTACTGCAGTTCCGCATAGATCTTGTCCATAGCAACGCGGTGGGCATGTTCTTCTGCTTGTCGGGCCACGAGGTCCGCCTGGGCACGTCGAAGTGCGGCTTGGGCGTTGCGCAGAAGTTGTTCTTGGTAGGCACCAGGACCCTTGGCAGCGGGAAGAGGAGCAACGGGGAGATCGACTTTCAGAGCTTCATCTGTAACGTCGGGATTGTCGCGTCTGTACTCCGCTTGTGCTCGTTCGGCAGCAGCTTTGACCTTGACGGCGGGTTTGTAAAATGATGGCTCGAACCAAGCTTGTACTCATACCTCGTCGGCGTGCCGTTGCTCAACAGAGTCCCACAATAAGCATTTTCCTGCATTAGGATTATCGCTCGTGCCAACCCGCCCAGGCTCTGGCTAGAGGGTGAAGGGTAGGAACAATAAATCGTAAATGGGTGACTCGTGGAAGGAACATACATTAAAGTGGTCATAGCCTCTAATGACCTGACGGCATATATAACACGACAATGTCATGCAATTGGGACAAGTCATCTTGTTGCACTGCAGAGTAAGGAGAGGTTGAGCTGTCGGTTTGTTTCTACGGCGATTGCTACATACCCCGGATTCCTTGATAAAGGCTGACCAAAGAAGCAAAGAGAATCAATATCTCCTAGAGGAGGTAATCAAAAGGTTCACGTTTCTGGCATTTGGGGCAGTTTCGCATAAGAGCCTGAGCTGTGTAACCAATGAAATATTGATTTGACACTAAGAAATCACAAAGACCCACTCATTGCTTCCTCGACAGCATGTCGTCCGTCCAAATGCTTGTATTCTTCCATTTCTACGCCAGTTTACTCACCAGTCATTAGAGTCACAATCTTGACCAATCATCGCATACCTTTGCAGCTTTTCGGCAGATGATCCTGCATCCCAAATAATCAGTAAGATCCCAATGTCAGACGACAAACACACCAATTTTTTACACTGCCTACAGCTGACCGCCCCACATGCCTCCACATTCCCACATCTCAGCAACTTCTCCTCTGGGTTCTCGATGACGCACCCCCACTCACAGAATGGACATTCCTCCAGCCCATCCAAGCCCGCGGCCTCTACTTCTTTGCGCTGCTTCACGCGTTCATACAGCAGCATGAGTTTCTCTGGGAGAAACCTCTTGAGCTCCGAATAGGGTATGAGAGCCTTGCACCCAGATTGATCCATGCACTTGATATTAGGATCGTGTGTGCCGAGGAGGGTCGAAGCGTATTTACGCATACAAGTCGTACAGAAGAGGTGGGTTTCAGGACATTGAACCATTTTGTCCTGTATGTGCGAATTAAGTTTTCTAGCAAAGATTTTCATGGAGACGGAGGGAACGAACGAAACGGTAGGTAGAAAAACAGCAACCACATTCGATACCATCTTCGCATGCACCGTCGTCTTCTTCTTCATCTTGTCCTTTCACAGCAGTATCACCTCTCCGTTGCAATTGATCGAGCAGCCATTTACGTTCCGCCTCGAGTTCCTCGTCCTGCGCCGCAATGCCTTTGCCTTTGGGTAAAAACGGGGTCGCACGCTTAACATATGGGAGCCGAATGCTTTCGCCAGTCTCACGTTTTTCGTGAGACATTTCCTGCTCGACAAGAAAAAGATGGGCAGGTGCATAAAGGCCATTGTGTTTTATGAGGATCTGCCGCAAATATGGTTTAGGAATCAAAGGAAACGCGGTCTGGAGGTGCTCCTAGAAGTAAAAAGAAGTAGAGATGGAAGAGGAGAGGTTATGAAGCACAAACGAACATACCAAAGCGAGATTAGTGTAATGCTCACCACCCTTGAAGGGACGATCTTTGTCGGTATAGTCGATCTTTGACTTTTTCGACAGAACAGGCTCGTCCTGTTCGGATTGTTTCCGTTTTCCCTTTTTGTTGCGATCGACCTTGGGATACCTGGTATCCTCGAAAAGGGCATGGAGAATATATTCAATGACAAGATCGGTGCTCTGGTCAGGATGGTTAAGGATGTGTTTGGTGACTATGGCGAGAAGATAGTCAGGGTCGACGTCGGGAACGATCTCGAGGACGCGTGCAGTGACAGTGGAGTGGGGATCTGGGTCTGGGACAGGCTGTGGCGGTGCAGGAGGAGTGGGAGGAGGGTCGGCCTCGGGCGTGAAAGGGAATGGAGCCGGCGTCAGCGTGCGAGGAGGCTGGGCGGTCGGCGGCTCGTTTTCCTCGTCACTCGGCAGGAAAAGAGGGGCGGCTCGTGAGGGAATCATTTTCTTGGGAATGTTCTGAACCGAGCTCGACGAGCCGAGCCTTTGTGGTCTGCGACGCGACGACGGGCCTGCGACGGCGTTTAGCACAGGTTTGCAGCACCCTCGGACTCCATTTGCAGGCTGTTCGTCGTCGCTGTCGCTCAGCTCGATGACTGGAACGGTTGGGTTCACTTTGGTTCGCGCACGCATCTGAACCGGGACCGGCTCGGGCGAGGACGAGACCTCGATTGGACTGTCCTTCGCCATCCAAGATGGTCCTCAGAGTGAGCGCTCAGAGTCAGAACCGTATTTTATTATTTACACGTGACTTTTCTTCGTCGCGTGAGATACACGTGATTCGTGAGGTGAAGCACGTTCAACGGTAAGCACTACATATTCACCCTCTCTGACCCTGTATCGTCGCAGCCCGACAGTCTGATAATGCTGTAGGTACTCGACAACACCCCCAAGACGCAGGCTCCGGGCAAGTCCGATAGACGTACTCCGACTAGCATGATCATCTGTGAATGTACATCCGTAGTCCAGCAAGAGCTTGATCATCGCCAAGTGACTGTCCAAGTGAGTGAACGGTGATAGCACTGCAACATGAAGTGCGCTGACAGATGGACTGGCACCGTGATCCAAAAGATATTCCACCACATCCAGGTCAGTGGATTCAACTGCAAGATCTAATGTTGTACATGTCTGCAAGGAGATAGGATGAATTGCCTGCATATGTACCAGGCCTGGCATCCGCTCAACAAGAGCCATAGTCGCATCCAGTTTGCCAAAGCGTGCTGCGGCATGCAAAGCTGTCCAGCCGTTGACATTTCGATGACCGATATCCACTCCTCGATCCAGTAAATCGCGAACATCCTCTCCATCTCCCTCCATTACGCAATGCAACAAAGCCTGATTGCCACGTCCAGGTCGAAGCAGGTTAGGCTGGCCCCATTCTAGTAGGCGTCTGGAAAGAGCATGATACCTTTTACTGACGGCTCCTCTATAAGCAGTCATCAATGCATCTTCAATCCGTTTTCGCCAATCCCTCGAATCAGTGATAGGCCCACTCAATAAGGATTGGGAACGAGAGATGTAAATGATATTTTCAATGAGTTTGCCGCATGTAGTCCGCTCAGGATCTTCCCCTGTAGTAGATGGTAGAATATCCAACGACTGAGACAATGAGTACTCGATTGCCGAGAGAAAAAGATTGCGATGCTCTGAACACGAGACCACGTTATAAGAACTCTGCCGGAAGGTTTCATCCGAGTTCCATTCATCCAGCAAAGCACAAACTCCTTCAACAACAACCTTCTTGACTGATCGGTTGGATGAGTGATTAAACACCCACTCCAAGGGTTCACAAGCACGACTAGCTGCCGCAGTAGGAGATTGTGAAGTAGGAAACACTTGACGGTGCTCTTCTGCTTTTAACGATCTCTTTACCATCTTTGGCCACATCACCTTTTCTCGCTTTCCCGTGATTTTGTACCAAAGATACAAGAAAGCGTAGTGTGTCGCGCGAAGAATGAACGCTAGAGGTTTAGCCAGAGAGAACAGAAAGGGAATGCGGTAAGGGCAAGCAACGTCAAAGGCCGGGAGTATGGATGTCCCGAAGTAGAAGGCAAAAGTAAGAGCAGTGATAATGATGACAATCACGTAGAGAGGAGACGACAATTGCGAAACATAAAGAGCGAGCCCGATGAAGAAAACGGCGACTGAGCTATGTAGAATTAAAGGGAGGCTTTCGATGACGTCTCCGAGTCTCCATTTCACGAGCCCCTGAAAGCGATAATGGCGAATTAAAGCACGCGTTTTGGCACCCCCTGGGACAATCACAGTATATGCCTGTTCAACTGTATTAGATAACCTTGGGATTCGTGATGGGAAGCAGTGTACGAACTTGAATCCATTGTTTAGCCAGGACTGTCAGGAGGGCTGTTGACAACGACAAAGCGAGACTAGTGAAAAATAGCCCATTAACCCAGACGTCAATTGATGTGTGTGTTTGACTATTAGGGTTTAGGGTTGCCAAGGGAACGGTATTGATGCTACTGAGATTCCCAGCTGCTCGTAACAGATTGTTGGTCTCAACAAGAAGCGATACCATAATCTGAGTGTTATCCGGTGCAAGTACTTGAGACGTTTGAGCGACAAATGTTGTGACTACTCCAGAGAAAAGGGAGGCCTGGGTTGGAGCTCAAGCGGAAGAGTAAGTGCAGGCACTTCTGCAGCAACTCACAAAAACCAAAAGACCATCGATGATATTTCGAAACCCCTGGATCATGTCGGCATCATAGTTTTCTGCTTCGTCTAGATAGACGTTCCAGACGCGAGCATTTTCCTCTGCCCCATATCCTGGCTTATCAGGACCATATATCGTGGTGTAATCGTAATTACGACCACCTGCACCTGAAAACTATGATCAGTATCTGCTATCACAGCAAAAGACATCATAGTACTGAAGCTAGCGTTACTGAACGTTGTAGAGCCGAGCGTATTTAAGAGACCTGACATACCGACGGAGAAAAGTCGCGATGTGGGAACACAGCTAATTCACAGCATATTCTCAGCCAGAGCAATCGCGAATAAGAATAGATGATGAGCACAGCAATGACATCGGGAACCATTACAATCAGCCGCCCAGAAAGATCGAACACGGGAAAATCTAGCACCCCTGTTTCAAACTGAAGGTAATAATGTTGTGGATCAACGTGACCGTGTCAGCTCCCTTCCAGTTGGGCCAGCCTGGACGCACATTGTAGTGATAGGCAGGTCCATAACTCCGTGTTGTCATGATACTTGTTTTCCTTTTACATGGGTGACAAGAAACGGGGGACACGCGTCTTTGCGCGCGGCAAATTCAAACTCGGACTTCGCGCGTTCGAATACAGATCACGTGACATGATCTTCTCCTTCCACTAATGGACGAGGCAGCTGCAGAGACGACGCCGCAGCCTGGGCCTTCCATCTTTCGCTCATATTCCACATTTACAAAGTTCATTCTCTATGAGACCCGTCGAAACTTCTACATCATTGGCTCCAATGCTGCAGATTCTGGCCACCATATCATCAGAATCAACAGAACGACGCAGGATGAGCTTGACATCATCGAAGATGTCGTAGAGTACACAGGCAAAGAAATGAGTGTCATGCTCAAGATGCTGGACGACGGGAACCGTGCGTCAGGTGGGCTGGGGAAAGCCAGAGGTATCTTTGGACTCGCAGGTACGGCCTGCAGACTTGGATACGTTACGCATTAATTTCATGTACATCCTCAGGTTTTATTCGGTTCACTGCTGGTTGGTACATGATTGTCATATCCAAACGTTCCGTTGTGGCACTTCTGGGCGGCCATTACCTCTATCACTGCGAAAGCACCGACCTCATACCCGTGTGTTTCAACCACAAAGTCGACAAACCGGCCGAGGAACAACGTCTCATGAACATTTTCAAGCAAGTCGACATGTCAAAGAATTTCTACTTTAGGTCTGTGTTTTTGGCCGCGAACACATGTTCTCAAGCTCACAAGCATTCAAGCTATACCTATGACCTCACTTCTACATTACAACATTATCTCACTGGATCTAGCCGTCCGAACAACAGTGTATGGCTTTTTAACGATAGATATGCCTGGAACTACCATCTCCTTGCCTCTACTTTCGCAAATCAAGATCGCCCATGCCTTAGCCCACCTTGGCTTCTACCATTAGTTCATGGACATGTCGACCAAGCCAGTATGTCCTCTTATCCCTTTGCAATGTTGTCACCTGTTGAACACCTCATGCCACAGAATTGACAGTCTTGGGCCGTGTCGTCTTCGTAACCTTGATTGCTCGACGCTCCCGCCATTTTGCAGGCGCTCGTTATCTTAAACGTGGTGTCAACGCCGAGGTTAGCCTCTCACGTAGAATTCAATTGCAGTTCCAACACGCCGTCTGCAGGGGAACGTAGCAAACGAAGTTGAAACAGAGCAAATTGTCGCCGAAGCGCTAACAACGCCCTTCTATTATCCCGCGACGCGCGACCAATCCGGCAAACACACAGACCGCCGTCCAAGTCCAAATTATACCAGTTACGTCCAAGTAGGCTGTCTCTTATCCTCAATCCCAATGTAACTGCCCATTCCTCACAATAATACCCAGTACCGTGGCAGCATTCCAGTCTACTGGGCTCAGGAAACAACTAGCATGAGTCCAAAGCCGCCCATCGAAAGTATGGCTTCTACCATCCTCCTATCCCTTGTACCCTAACTCCCAACAGTCACCGTAGTTGACCCATTCTACTCTGCCGCCTCACGACATTTCGACGACCTTTTCCAGCGCTATGGTGCACCCATCACCATTCTCAACCTCATTAAGCGGCGAGAGCCCGTCCCACGCGAGTCCAAACTTCTTGACGAGTACACTCAATGTGTCAAGTATCTCAATCAGTTCCTCCCTGCTGATAAGAAGATGGTATACCGAGCTTGGGACATGTCGCGCGCGTACAAAGAGTGTGTCGAAATAAATTGCCCGCTTGCAATATTCAACAACGATACTGTGTAGGAAAACTCAAGACGTCATCAGTTATCTTGAAGACATCGCTGAAGAGTCGATTCAAATGACAGGATTTTTCCATTCCGGCCCTGAGCCATACTCCCATTCTTTTCAGGCAGATTCTGAGGACGAGTGAGTCCTTGAAATCTACTGCAGCTTTTCTTACTCAGTGTAAATAAATAAGACAAGTCGATTGGAGACGAAACATCCTCTTGCAAAATGGAATTTGCCGCACAAATTGTGTGGATTGCCTAGATCGCACCAACGCAGCACAGTTTGTCTTCGGCAAACGCGCTTTGGGTCACCAATTGTATGCCCTCGGCATTGTTTCCACGCCAAATCTTGCCTTCGACTCTGATGCAGTCAATATGTTGACGGAAATGTACCACGATCATGGTGACAGTAAGTCCTCATTACTCCGTACCGGTTAATACTTATGAATTTCGATATACAATAGCAATTGCATTGCAATACACTGGCAGCGCGCTAGTCAACCGCGTCGAGACGTATCGTCGCATGCCGCATTGGAACAGTCACTCTAGAGATATAATCGAGAACATACGGCGTTTCTACACTAACTCTCTACTTGGTTCGGTGCCTCCTCCTCCTCCTCATGTATAAAATAACTTGGATTGCAGACGCCGACAAACAAACGGCAATTAACCTCTTCCTCGGCGTTGTTGGCGAGCGCACAATCACACACCCACCTGTGCGCGGAGGGTATAGGAAATGGTTTAACGAAGAGCACCTCAAGCCCGCATATAATCTGAACGAGTGCGATACAGCGCTGAAGGATTTTGTCAAGTGCAGAGGAGACTTTTGGGTAGAATACTATCGACCATTGTTGTTCACGTCTCTTGGCAAGCATTTTGCATATTCAATGAACAGTACACTTAAGCTTCCTGGGTACGCCGTCTTATTGATTCCCTGCGCTAAAATGATAACATTCTTCGTCGGTTAAGAAAGACTGCCAAAGACATGAATCATAGTCCCTTTGAGCCCCATGGACGGAGGAATAGGTCACAACATCAAAAGTATGTTTTCCCGCCCCCATACCACGCCACTTTCAAATGAAATCTTTCGACAGCGTGGTACAAGGTATGCGACAGTGGATGTCCTCAAGTCCAAATGCCCAGACCAAGGACTTATCTGGAGACCTCGCCTCACGTTCAGACCCCAACAATACCAGTGCACTTGAGCTAGATAAGTACTCCACGGAGGGCATGGCGACACGTTTACTCGATCCTACTGTCTCGGAAACAGAGGTGGCGGAATATAAGGGGTACATCGACCAATGCCAGGAGCTACTGGATGCACCTAGCACTGTGGGCGAACGTAAAAACATTGAAATTTACTCATATGCAGTGCGTACGGCCGCAGGGGAGGAGATGCCAGAGTGGTCATGGCCGGAGGACCCACTTTCCAAGTACATCGCGTACGTGGAACGTGGCCAGAAGTGTTACCTTGATGGAAAATCTGGAGAAGCATGTCCGGTCCAATTTAACTATGAGAAATGGTTAAACGGAATTCCTGGGTAGGAAACCCTCGTTTCATCGTTCTACATGATTGGGTTAATGGAGGGTGTGTACGATAATGTGATATATGATATGTACTCAAACGGGCACTCATCGTTGCAAGATCACCCCTGGAAAGAAGACCAAAAGAGACCAAGGGCAAGCGAGCTACACACCTGAGAGTCATATCATCGGATTTGGAAGAGGATTTTCAACACTCGGAAGTTTAGACTTAGTTGTTCTGCCTTTCAGGTGACCCTAATATCAACTGCTTGTGAACGATCACTTGGAATGATCAAGTATGAACAGGTAGGTATGGGTTGATGTACGGTAAGTGTATATATAGCGTATCCTGGAGACGTATAGAGGAGACTGGGGATACTTATAGATATATTTGAGCGCAGCAGTCAATGGCCTTGCGGTGGATTGTCATTGGTGCTCTTTATCATCTCCACAGTTTTCTCTAACATCTTTGTCTATAATCTGCGTATGTCTGCGCGCTGTGTCTCGACCTTGCATTGTAATCGGACACGATACCAGGACCTACTGGGACCAATATTGACTGGAACAGGCTGTGTATTCGAAAGTAAAGTCATGGTATTATTCACCAATGAGAATATCATCCAACGGTCCGCAATTCTATAAACTTACATGATCTTTTACAGAGTAGAGGAGGCAATCTTTTGTCATCTCTTTAAAGTGGCTGCAACATCACTTATAGTTTCATCCTGTTCCGAGTGTGCCACCAACAAAAGAGCCTATATTAGCACAGGCCCGGAGGCACTAAGGAAAGAAAGACAGCATGTATTGATCGCATAATTCCACCAGTAGTTCAAGTAATTGCTCAGCTCCTTCAATCACAAAAATCCAGAACCACGCCAATAACCGACCCACCGATTTACGTCTTGAGCCACAATAGGCTGCACTTCTCTCATTGTCTGACTTAACCTTTGAGCCTTACCGGTTGCGAATTTTGCCAGTCCGTCGCTCTCGACAATGACATGATCTGACTTAGAGATTGTGCGGAAGAACTCGAGAAGCTTCAGAGCTGGCTGTAGATTATGAATCAAATCATTAAAGATTTCAAATGTAGCTAGCCACAGAAAAACTCACGATGAGTTGATTGTCAACGTCGCTGGCATTCTTGGCGTGTTTCTCAAGCAAAGAAAACCATTCCTGGAAAGATACTATACGTAACGAAGACCCGCCTTGATCCAATACCGCTTTGAGAGCATCTATCACCATATCCCACTTTGCAGGCCGAGGATGGACCAAATTGATCGCCTCTGGAAGCTTGTCATCGGAAAATGCAATATCAAGGATAGTCTTTGAGACTGTGTGCATAGGCAGCCAAGAGACGAACTGAACGTAAGCCCAATGAAAATGCATTCTCAGAGAAAACAGGCAGGACGACGTACGCCTGTGGCACGAGGAAGCGCTCCAAGGGCCACACTGGATTTTACAAGGATAGGCAACCAATCACTAGTTGCCCATGCACCGTTGGGGAGCCCCCCACAGACCTGGCAAATCCGAAGAGAGGCGACCTGTACCCCACTCTTTGCGAGTATCTGAAATATATCTGAGATGAGATGAAATGAATCGAGGACAAGAGTAGTGCGTACTCTTTCCGTGACGTATTTCCCCTCTCCATAGCCAGTCCCAACAGCGACCCCTGCGTCCCCAACGACTTCTTCTGGGAACGGCATTTCAGACGGTCCCCACGCTTGTGCTGACGCCACAGATGACGTAAACACGAATCGAACTAACCCGGGATGGGGCCCAGAACGCGCGAGGTCAACGAGCATGCGGGTGCCTCGAATGTTTGGTTCGAACGACGTGAGAGAAAGGTTAAAGTCAAGACGCCAGGCATTGTGGATAATGACGTTTACGGAGTCCCTAATCTGCGAGTGGAGGAAAAAAAAGAGTTAAACAGTAGCAGGAACTTTTCTTGGTTACAGGGCGGCCAGGCTGGCGGATTTACCTTGTTGTAAAGCTCATCTGATAGCCCGAAGCGGGGCATTGTCGTATCGCCCTCAACAAAAACAAGCCGGTCAGACCCCAAGAGTTGAACATTGAGTGCTTTGCCGACGAAGCGCTCAACGTGTCGTTCAAGGACTGAAGCTGAGTGCGTAGCCGCACGGTTTAGAGCATACACACACTCGACAGAGGGATTGAGCAAGAGTTCGGCGAGAATCTGGGAACCCAGGTTCCCAGTTGACCCTGTCAGTAATACCACTTTATTCTTCGGTACAGAGAATGCACCGCTGGGGAAAACGGATGAGTTATCCAGACCAGCACTGTACTTCTCAACCATTGCTTCGATTTCTGCCTCTGCATTCTTTCTGCCCTTGTAACCTTCGGAATCAGCGACGAATTTAGTAAGAAAAACTGCAAGTGCTTCGATAGACGGGTACGTGTAGACCGTATTTTGTGTGATATTTTCTGCGGCTTTGTTTGTCAAATTATCCTTGTTTCGCTGTAAAAGGCTGACTATCCGACGGCGAAGGATTGTTGCGCTCAGACTTTTTCTGAGAGTAAGAGAATGGCTAGAACAATATTGTATGTGATGACCGACCTATCAAATCCTTGTTCGAAAAGATCCCTTGACACTTCGAATGATTTGCCTGGATATATATCTGCAGCTTGTTCGAGGAGCCAGGTCCGGAGGTGTTCATCTTCCCAAGTAACAGGAGGTATAACATCTTCTCCTTTCGTACTTCCTTCCACGGTAGTGTAGCTGTAGATATTATTATCGAAAGAATTCGCGCCAAATATGAAAAGGCGATATGGAACTCACAGTTTTTCAATTTCAACATCATAAGCCTTGAGAGCCAGCTTTCGCATAATGCTACCTTTCCCTGCTCGAGGAAGTGGCTTACTTTTGGAAGTGATGAGGATCATCTCCTTGAATATCCTGCTGTGCGCCGGGGCGACCTTATTGGCCTCCTCAATCACGGACCTTAATGCGCGTAAAAAATGTCATAATTAAAATGATCAAGTCCAGACTTACCAAAGTGTATTTCGCAATCTCGCAACCTGAGTCTGATCTGCAATATCGATAGCATATTGGTCCTTTGGCTCAATGAGGATGCCTGGCTGGCCGTGGGCGCGACCGAAGATAATATTTCCCATGACGCTGTTATAGACATGAGTAGGGTGCATGTTCAACGGCGCGAAAGTATACCAACCATGGGCTACTCATGACAATGTCCTCCATAGGTCCCGGCACAGTCTTCTCCCCAGATGAGTGGATAACAACATCATCAATGCGTCCAACGCTGCAAGAATGATCAGGTAACTGCAGGGCAAAGGGAGTCAACCACATACATCTTCCACAAATAAGGCTTTGTAGGATGAGGTTCGAAGAGGTCAGAAGTGGCATACCCTCTGACATCAGGTAAATTTTCAACAGGCAGCGAATGCTTATCCGTAGTCTATTTCAAACCGCACAAGCTTGAACACGACATCGACAGGTCTGAGCGAAAATATTCACATACCAAAAACTGACACTCAAACGTCCCATCACCCTGAGGCACCCATCTGACTTTCGTATGGTCGCTCAATTCCAGATACGACCAATCACTCTCATCGCCAGGACGTGGTATAGGAAATGCCGGTGAGCCGAACTCAGTGCCACCATAAGCAGGGCTGAGCTTGATACCTTTCGAAACCATGAAGTTGCCGAGCTTTGACGCTATGGCAGCACCGCCGTATACCTGAACAACTCATATGAGTAAATGTACAGGTATGTCGAAAACGCCAACATACGACAAAGTTCAGCGTCCGGAGAAGATCGACGGCCTGTGGAGACTGTGCCCAGATCTGCAAGAGACTGGGGATGGTGATCATGGAATTGGATCTCGAGCGTCGGGTGTGATCGAGGATGTTATCTGGGGTCGGTATCATTGGCGTTCTCTCACTCGAAGTCACCTGAGGAGGGTAGACACCCAAGGAGACTAGTCCAAACATGGTGTGGAGAACTTGGACGTAGATACCGAATGTATGGAATGGAGGAAGCATCATAGCTGCAATGCGCGCTCGGGGCCTGTAATCGCGGATTTGGGTCATGGAAGCTACCCCTTGAAATGTTAGCAGTAAGCTGTCCGTAAAAGTGTTGTACTCACGCCAAGTCGTCCATTGTGAAAGGATGAGGTATGTTTGGGGAATTGCCTTTGGTAATCCGGTGCTCCCGGATGTGTGAATATATAGTGCGACATCCGACATCGGAGGCCGCGTTGGAGGCGCAGGATAACGCTCGAAAGGATCGTAGATGGTCTCAGTCCCGAGTTTGGGATATAATTGATGGAGAGTCGGAATTTCCTCGATTGAAAGGTCAAATTCAGCGGGGAGCTCAGCTTTAACATCATTAAGGATATTGCTAAGCGTGGCAGAGGTAGTAATCAGGCGGTGACACGAGGTCTTTATCAGAAGATGAACAATAGCAGCGGGAGTATTACGCGGAGAGATGGGAAATGGCTGTTGAAGATTTAGTTCGCCTCTCATGACTCGTATGTAAGGTGGAAGTACTGACCACAAAACCGGCTATCATCACTCCTATGGTCACTGCCTGATACACAATCGTGTCGGCCAATGCGATGAAAGCAACAATTTCTCGGTCGGAACCAGCGCGCCCAGGCCGAACCAGGTGAGCCACTCTATGACATGCACGTCCAAATTCAAGGAATGTGATCTCGGTTACTTTGCTCGAGCCATCCATCTCATAAGCAAACATAGGAAGGTCAGCATTGTGCTGCCAGTTAAAATCGACTGACTCTGGAATGGTCACCGAGCCGTCAAGGGGAGGGAAGATTGGTTCTCGTCGTAGAGCCATAAGTGAGCTGATACCGTTGAGGCCATTTGAAAGTGATCCACAGCATATTTAACCCCGGCTCTACTTCGAACTCTATCAGCAAGATGGCAAGGGCAAGATTCGGCAAAATAGATTTGCAAACTGCACATTAACTCCTGCTATAAGTGTCAAGTGATTCGACCACTGACTGGCCAGGCTTTCCCCAGACAAGCTTGCACCAGAGTAGATGTGTCGTTGAGTACAACAAAAGTTGGAGCAGCATACTTGAGATGTCGCGTCGTTTACCTCCTTCCAAGCAGGAGAACCCCAATGAGATCTAGACCTTCGCCATTTCATCCCGCTTCTCCACCGCATCTTGATTGTAAGCTGCTTCATCGGCAGAAAACCGAGCTTAAAGCAATCTACCTACCACGAGAGCTGCTCAGAAGACCAATCCATGGGATTTCAGCTGTCATAGGCCTCCTTGACCTCCGGCATTTAATTCTACCGGATAACTCTCAAAATATTTCTACTCAATATATTTCTATAAGAGTAGCAGCTCGGCATGTGGAGCCTTGAAGTCCCGGAGAAGGGGAGCAGCCTCAGCGATTTCAAAGGCCTCATGCGAAAACACGATATTTGCAAGCCCGAGGATACATATAGGCGTACTCGAGCGGAGCTGCAGCCGTACGAGCTCGTCGACAATATATCTTCATCAGCAGTGTATGGATGAATCTTGCCAGTACGGGGAGTGTGTCAACGCTCGAAAGAACTGCGAGTGGCTATCAGTGTAGTCTCTGAAAAGCCAACGACAAGTTTCCGCAGGGGAGAAGAACCACTGGCATCTGTCGAATTCTCCCATTGGTTGATCGTCAGGAAAGGAGGCTAGTACGTGTTTCACGCCTACTCAAGAGTGAAGGGCCGAGACCAGTGGTCACGAGCTGCGTGAGTTGGTAGTAAGGGGTCCCGGAGATGGATTGGGCAAGTGTGTGTAGGTGTGGTTACCCGGGGCATCATCTTATCTTGCTATCTCTTTTGTCTCTCCATATCATTCTTTTTGACCACCTCCTTGTCTACCAGTGTTCGCACTTACTTATAAACCCACGAGCGCAGCCAGATAACCTTGCCGTCTCACACTGCGCTCGCAGACTCATCGGATTAATTTCAGATCTTACGTCGCACGTTGTCATCCCTACTTGATCATCCCGACTTCATTCTATTCACCTCTACATACTCCTACTCACACACCAACAGTCCCTCGTTGGTCAGCTTGAGTTTCGGCCTCTCTGTTAGGGGGTCGGCTGAAATACAAATTTTCTCACGCAACCCCACGCCACGCATTGTTTTATGGTTTAACTACTGCCAACTCACTCAGCAACTAACGCGTAAATTTATTCCTTCTCACACCATCGGATGGCCGAAGCAACAAGGTTCATCCGCGATTGATCCAAGGACCTCCGGACTGTCGACGTATAGCTGCTGTAACGTATCGCACCCAGTCAGGTCAATCTGTTTCCTCGACGTGAAGTTCCGGAGAGCCGCTTTGCCCAAATTCTTTTAGGGTATCAAAAAGTGGAATACCTAAGTCCTTGCGTGTCATGGAGGTGACCCTCATCGCCGGCGCGCGATACATGAATGAACGATCGCGGATGAACGAGGAGTGTCTCTGGAACATTTCGCGACAGGGGCGGAGAGTTTTCTAGGTTGGAGGTTGAAAATGAAATAGAGGACCTGCAGGCCACATGCTCGAGGTAAAAACTGATGAGTACCATCTCATTACAGCACTTTTCATAACTGTAGCCTCTTCGAGTTCCCCTTGTTTAGTTGTTTGGTCTGATTTCCACGATGCCGAGCTCGCCGAAGGGAGAACCGGAGTTCGACGCAAAGTAAGGAGCCTTTTCGGAGGCCTCTGCGTGACGGCCATTTCCGCTCGGCAGCCCGCTGCGCGCCGAGGTCGTCGTAAAGGCGGATTCCAAAGGTAAGGAGCGTTTTCGGAGGCCTCTGCGTGACAGACGATTCGTTTCCGCCTTTATCCTTGATTCACTCCTCAGCCAGAAGCCGATCTCGGTATTGGTGCCAGGGCCTGGCAGTTGCCGCGTCGAGATCGGTAGGGCGGACGGTCTGGGTTGCGACATTCGCCATCACTCATTCTTCCTCTCACCAGCAACCCGGGTGAGCGCACAGCCGCTCTCTCACATCCATTTCCGTCCCACCGCAGGCCTTTTGGTCCGCTCTCCCCAGCAGTCTGACTCGGTTTTGGCGCTAACCTTCATCGTGAATAACTGCAGAGGCCCTCACATCACTCAGAGCGGCATCTGTGGCTGAAGCTATGTCGAAAACAGTAACGCCGGGTGTTTCACATCCTCCGTGCTGCTCCTTTCACCTTCACATTCATTTCTGCAGCATCGGTGAGAGCGCGCGCGCTCTCGCTCTTCAGGAAGGCTTAGGTGCTGACCGCTTTCTCGCAGACGTTTTTCCCTTTTCCTTGGATTTAATTTGTCTGTATGCGACACCCCAGCCTGTAGATGAGCATTTCTCATCTCTCATCGTAGCACTTCGAGCCCTCTGATTCGCGTCAGTACAAGCCTCGTGCTCAAAGTACAACAGTAAGCTCGAGGTCTTGGCAGCCGCGTGCAGCTCTCTCACCCTCTCAGCAGAACTTGTTCTCGTGCACTTGTCTTTTCGTTGACCCTCTCTCCTCACCCTTGATATATAACACGACTTATTCCATACCCTTAATCTGTACACGAATTATTTTTTGATTTCATTTCATATTCACGATTTCTGGAAGAACTTCTGTTTGTGAGGCAACGTGTGGCAGTGCCGAGTGCTGCCGTATTAGATAATGACATCGGGACCAGACAAAGAACTAACCAAACAAGACGAACTCAAAGGGGCCTATCGTTATGAAAAGTGCTGTAAGCTTGTTCCACAAATTTCGCTCCTTGATCGCTGTTTTGCACTTCACGCATACATTTAAAGACAATAGCGAAGCAGCGCTTTTGCCTCCACATATACTTACTCGTTCAATTACGAAGACGCAGACGAAAATCTCCCTGGGTAAATCGTGAAACACTATGATTGGCATGATGCACAAACAGCCTACCCAGGCGTATTCTAGGATTGAAGGCGCAAGGTAAATGAGAAATGATTCGAGAATGAACTGAGAAGTTGTTTCTTTCGACATAGCAAACTTGAGCCATGTAAGGACAACCTGAGAACGACGTTGGCGATCATCCGTATCTTGAAGCTTCTCATGATCAGAACCCCTTGCATGAATGAGGAAGCGTACAGTACTACATAGAGAATGTCGATAATGAATGACGGAAGTCTGAACAATCCGCATCACAATAGATAGGAAAAACTGACAAGAGTCGGAGAAATATGCAACAATCGCTGACAGTCCGTCACAAAGATGCGATGAAGACGTGAGCTCTGGGCTTCGATGGAAGAACCATGAGTGTGCGCGGAACCGCTTTGATTCACAACTTGTTCATATGAGTATTCAAGTACTTACTACTCAAGGGTTAGAACGTTGGGGTTTCGGTTGCATCACCCAAACAAGCTTTAGACTTGCCTCTTCCTAAGCCGGAGCGGCACCTACACCGGCACGCACCTTTAACACATCTTTTTATGGACGAAAGAGTAAAGGTTTTTGGAAATCGGACGTTGCGTGAACAGAAAAACATCGAAATTGATTCGAACGCGATGTGTACGGCTGCAGAGATGCCTGAATGGCCAGGTCGGAGTACCCACGACCCACAACTTCGCGGATATAAACACCGACACCATCTAATTCTTCCATCTATGACATTCAAAATTAGGGATCACGTGAATCAGAGGAAAAGTGGTCGCTTACATTTTTACCGTACGGTCACGTCCACCGCTGACCACCTTGTCAGCAACAAAATCAACACAATAAACCTCGTCCGTATGTCCTGGAAGATCTGTCTTGATCTTGTAGGCCTTCAGATCCCAGATCTATTACGATCATTATCAGTACCAACCTGCCTTCCTGGATACAGCATTCACGTACTTTAAGTGTACTGTCTTTACTAGCACTAACGAGCATTCTTGAGTCGACACTCCACGCAAGGCGATATACCGCTCCAACATGGCCCCTCAATGTCGCAACGAACTTGCCTGTCCGACCATCCCACACGCGTACACTGCTGTCCCATCCGGCTGACGCTGCCCAGCGTCCGTCTGGCGAAAACGCCACATGCGAAACTTGTCTCTGATGTCCCGTTAAGCGCGCAACGGGTTTTTGTGATGTGGAAGAGCCAAAAGGTGACCAAAGGAACAGTGTGTGGTCGTCCGATCCTGAGATTAGGATCTCTGGCGTGGTTGCAAGAAGTTTATTGTAGCGCGCTTTTGAGAGCTCTTGGGCTACACAGTGGATAAACCGTGTGCTGAGTTCCAGAGAAAAAGAACGCACCGTCTTCATCTGAAGTAGGCTTCTTGCCCGTGTGGTCGAATGGGCCTGTTCGCAGGACAAAGTCGGTATTGAGGGCTAAGGTCGTTACCCAATGGGCATGATCTTTCAGTGTGCGCATAGCTCGCCCCTGTGATAAATGTGTTAATTGATACGACAAATTCGAAAGACTACGACTCACAGTTTCTGCGTCCCATATCCGCACAGTACGATCACTGCTCGCTGTATACAACACACCTTTTGGACCTCCGGCACCACCCCATTTGACCACATTTACACTGGCAGCATGTCCACCTAGTGTGAACTCTGTTCTCCGTGTCAATGTCGACCATACACGAACGGTACCATCTTTTGACGACGATGCGACGCGGGGAGATGAAGGGTTTCTGCAATACTTTGAGCGCACTCTATAGAGAGACGTGAAAAATCAGCGCACATATGTATTGGTTCCCAAGAGAGCGAGGTAATCCATTTCGAATGACCCTTCATAGCTTCCCCTATGGGTTTGCCGGTTTTTGGATCCCAGAGCCGTACGTGTCCATCATGGCCACCAGTTGCAAGTTTCCGCTCCAAAGCCTCCCATTCAACACAGAGCACCCACCCTACATGTCCTGATAGGACATGTGAGGGCGTTTCTGTGTTGAGGTCCCATAATCGCGCATGAGTGTCCCCTGAACCCGTAGCAAGCAAGTTTCCCGTCGGGGAGAATGAGGCGCAAAGGATGGGTGATGAATGACCTGGAAAACCTCGATGAAACTATTTCCAAAGATTGAAGCAATCTGGCGCACCAGACAACGTTGAAGAACACCGTGTCGCAGGTCGCACGCGGAAAACGCTCTGCGGTGAACAATGGACGACAAACACGTCTTCTGGACTAAATGTCTCAGAGGAATGGTTCAAGACATCGGTTTCTAGTGATTTTTGAATAACAATTCGCGTTGGGGCACCTGGTTTCGTGTCTGGACCTTCGGGGAGGGCGACATAGAATTGGAATGGAACGGGATCTTCGCCCTAGAGGTCTATTGTCAACTGTGAGGTAGAAATACCTAAGATGACTCACTTGGGTCGATAATCTATTCAAAAGGACCTCTAATCCTTCTCTGGAAGTGTTTGCAGGGAGATTGACCGCAGGTGCAAGAGATCGGCCATCGTCTTCAGACACGAACTGGACCACAATGTTCTGCGATGGTTTTGGTGCTTCGGGCTCTGGCTCTGGCACACCGTGGTATGTCTTCTGCCGTTTCGGCGGCGGTAATCTTGTCGCCATGGTCGATAAAAAAACTCGATGAAAATATATCAAAAAAAGTTGCCGCACGTGGCTGATCTCGGAGAACGGCCCGAAATTCCAGCCATCACAACACATTGTCACACAGTCACTGTGACGGTGGTTTCCACAAGGTTTTCAAGGTCATTGACTCTACATCGGTACACGCATAGCCCAGGCTGTGTCAAAGTGTAGGCAATTCTTACCTCGTACGAAAGTCAAATGTTTGGAATGTTATTCATGATAACAGAGCGCCTCCTTTACCGGCAAAGTAAGCTTGAAAACGGAAAGCTAGGCCACTTTTAAAATCGGGTATTGAGATTGTAGTAGTAGACTAATATGAATAGATAGAGAGATGTTATTATTTAATCTATGATATAAGTCATGAAGGGGCACAAATATTGGAACCTTGGTGCCTCTTCAAGGCATCACGCCGGCTGAGAGATGTACCACAACGCTCACATTGATACGAAGCTTCCCCATGACTCCGTATATGTCTTATAAAATCGCTCCTTGACTTCCGGGTGATTCTGTCTTCGTGACAGAGCGGACATTTGAACTTGTAGCCCTTGCTGTGGAAGACATGATACGTAATCGTTGCAGCAGACACTTTCACTTTCTGGTCAGGGAGGCGGCGTTTCGTGATCTGCGTTTCCTTTTTTACAGATTGCAACACTAATGAAGAAGTCATTTGATCTGCCTTTCTAATTGAATCATTGACCTTGCGTTTGAGAATTTCTCGAGAAAGGTGTATTGGCAAGGAAAGGTGCTTGACATCGTGCATGCCACTGGTCATGTCGGGTGGCGAGATATGCGGGTTTGGGTTGATTGTGGGAGTATCACCTTGCGTTGATATCTTGGCCTTGAGCTTTGTAAATGTTCGTGGTTGTGGACTTGCAGTGCGTATAAGCGAAGGCAGACGATGATCCTTTTCTGCATCGGCCGAGTCGTTAACAAACGAAGTCACCTCTTCATCAGCGCCGTTCGTTCCGACTCTGGTCCCTTTCGTGGACTTTGAGCCTTCGTGATCTCTGCGGAAGTGTGAGAAAAATGGGATATACTCCTTGTTGACCGCAAATTTGTCCTGTGCGTCACTCTCAAGATTAGAAGATTGTGCCGGACATGATGAGCTGGAAGCCGACTGCAGAGGATACAGCTGAGAGGAGTGACCTGAATGACTTGAGGGTTCAGATAATTGTATGAAAGCTTCGTAGATTTTAGTGTATTCATCATCAGATATTCTGTAGGTACAAATTCAGAAAAAGCATCTTTGTCATGCCACGCAAAGGATATGTACGTAGCTGAGCTCATAAGTGATGTCTGAGCCGCTATCAGTTGTCCATCCGCTACCGACAAAGAAGGTGGAGTATTGAATTCGGCATCGACATCGGGTCCAAGGTCGGAGAGATATTGATAGGGCGTGGAGACCGAGTCAAAGGATGACAAATTCGAGGAACGAGATACCGAAGGCATTTCACAGGGCGGAAAAGCAGACGTGGAGGGATAGAAAACACCAGGAAGTAAGCTCGAATTATTTTCGGGAACCTCAGGGCTCATAGAGATGATATCGAGGCCGTTGTCAAGGAGTTCGACTGGAGACCAAGAGTAATCCGCGTGCATGTTCAACCAAGAGAACAAAAAGTGTGAGCGCTATTTTATACCAGGGAACATATCGCGAATAATGCATCGCGGATGAGGCATGTCCTATGATAGATAAGGAAGAGGCATGTTGAGTCACGATTGAGTCTGAAAAACACAGCAATAAAGTGGCGATGAGTCTCGAATTGCCCAAAATAGGCACATGTGCGGCGATTGAGGGACAAATGATTTTCTCTGCGGAACGCGAGGCAGTGCATGATGCTATAGACTTGACTCAGACAAGCAGGAAGGCGAAAGAAAACTTGGAAGAAGACGGCCATTGAGGCCGTCCAGATGTTCGACCTGTCGGCAATTCGTCCCTGTCGGCAATTCGTCGGTGTCGGCAATTCGCCGGTGTCGGCACCTTTTAGCCTATGACTTAATTTCTCCATGTTGCGCGATTGTCATAAGTCTGCGCAGAGGGTATACCAAGTCTTTACCTAGATAAGATATCCACATGACCGGTACCAATTCGTCCACCCGACTGGGGTATCTTTGTCCCAATGAAGGCAATGTATGAGAGCATCTTGAAGAAATAGAGCATGTTGAAATATGGAGAATGAAAATCTAGGTTTTCGCCGAAACAGACCTGTTATTTTGTTGAAAGCACATGCCCTCGAGTACTCTATCCCGCCTACATTCAGAATCATTCTGCGCTTTCTTGTGGCCCTATTTCATTGTACACATGACATTTATATACACCTCTAGACGTTCAAATATACGCAAAGAAACCGTCACGATCACCTTCTTTTCTCTTTACTGTTCCCTGTTTCGCAAGGAAATCGCCTGCCGCCATTCGAATTCTCTCGCTGGTGAGAGGAAGTCTGAAATCTTGGACATCTGTAATCCCAGCATCTTTGCGAGCAGATCGGAGTGCATAGCGTATGGCGAGTGCGACAGACGCGCCAAGGAACAACGGTGGCTCTCCTGGTAGGTATGTCAAGCACCGATATGTCAAAAAAATTGTATGTTCTTACCAATACCTTTGGAGCTCTGTGTAAAACGGTAGATAGATCAGTTCACATGAAAACCTGAAACAACATAGTCTCAACCTTGATGCTACTCAAGTTAGACCACTCAGCGTCACGGAGAAGGGAGACATTGAAGACTTGAGGAATGTCAGAAAATCCCGGAAGTTTATATGCACCTGTCCAGACATAAGCGGACAGAAATAGTTTGGTAGATAAATACAAACCGGGACCCTGGGTGAAGAGAGCCCCATTATGTCGAAGCCAAAGTGACTCTTCGATGGTTGCCCATCCTTGCCCTTGAGTAAACGCTCCTTCACTGAGAAAGAAGTATTAGTGTCCGGAAGATTTACCCAGTAAAATAGGCTAACATTTGACCGTAATCAATAGCTGGATTGAGAGATTTTCCAACATCCATCTGATTCTTTCAGAAATGCGACCTTCACACAGAACGTATAAGACTTACATGAATGTCGACCCGAAGGATTGTATGGTCTCCTGTCAGCACATCGACTTCAACTTCTGTTGCTGCAACGCCCTGCGTAAAGTACATGAAAAGATTTCCTGACTTCTTCATATTTCTATGATAATTTAAAAATCAGTAAAGCAATGTCTGAATCGTCTTGACTACTCACCCCCATTCATAACCTAAACCTTCGGGTGTGAAATACCCAGTCGCACTCAATGACACCCTATCAGCCCAAGCTGCCGCTGCTAATGTTGCTAGAGGAGCATTCTTGCCTAATCTCTGTCGGAAGGGCTCCAGTCTCCGGTTCAGTTCGACACATGCATTGTGCACAGCATGACCCTGAAGGTCGCTTCCAGCAGAGGCTGCAGTTGGGACGGTATCTTTGATGCATTGTAAAAATGTAGATAAAATTCTGGCGTGAACTTACTAGGTACAGTGCTCGAGGAGGATTCAGACGTGTATACAGCTTCAATAGGAACGTGCAATTCTTGAGCTGCGATTTGACAACATCTGTCTTTCTGTGAGAGTATGATCGTGATTCAAAGAGTTGTGATACCCACTTTGTGTAAAGGCCTAGATAAGTGAAGCGTCAAGGTTGTATTCTGCAGACGACAGGTCCATACCTTGGCCCATTTCAGTCCCGCCATGGGCAACGAGAACAGACCCGTCCATGTATATATGCACTAGTGCCGCTCCTTGGTTCATAGCTCGAACACTATAGTAGATTCAGAGTATTCTGAGACAAGTACTTCTATCAAACTTACCCAAAACCAAGCTACATATACGAATGACAATCAATCGCAGTTTTCAGAAAACGTAGTGATACTCACGCCGAACTTCGTCGGCACTAACACCAGACCACGCTTTCTCCATCTATGTTCCTGAGTCATGAGATCAGATGACGTCAAAGAGTTCTACAGCGACTATTCGACAAACTTGATTGAAAAGATCAACCTCAGCACGACGATTAGCATACTGACTCGTAATGCGGCAATCTTGCAGTAGTCGCGGGACGTGCCAATCGAGGACCTTGACTCTCAGCTGAGGACAGACATTCGTGATAAAGTTCTGCAAAGCGCACCTGTTGGTGATAAGGCGTCTCTTGTCCTTCTTTGTATAAATTGATCTATACGAATCAAATGAAGATAGAAACGTTATGGGGTGAGCAGACCACGGACCTCTCGAATGTGATCAATATCCATATTGAGACGATGAGCGATGACTTCTATATAATGTTCTGAGACAATCATGCCCTAACCAATGCGTAAGCAATGCTAGAATTACCAGACAACGGGATCTTGCCTGAGGACCGCCAAAACCTCTGAACGCAGTGTTAGAAACCGTGTTGGTCTTACAGCACCTCCCCCAGAGTTCGACGTGGGGGATGTAGAGACAATTTTCTATGTGTGAAAGTGCACGATCGACAACTCCACCGCTGATGTCAAGGGAGTAGCCTGCATTGGCGAATAATTGAGCCTTCAAGGCAACAATTTTTCCTTCAGATGTGAATCCAACTTTCCAAGCTACAAGGAAAGGATGCCGTTGACCACTTGTCTGAATATCCACGGAGCGATCGAGCATGCAACGAACTGGCCTCTTCGTTTTCTTTGCAGCTAAAGCCACGATGGCGGCGAGCTGTGACCATAGTACGTTAAGATAAATCGTGCGAACAGTAGAGATTGTACTTGGGCTGCACGTGTTTCTTTTCCACCAAATCCTCCACCCATACGTTTTCCTCGGGCTACTATGCGGTTCCTGGGTACTCCGGTAACCTATAAACAGATAGGTTGGGAAGAATTGCACAGATATGCAAGAACCTCACCTGAGCGACCCATCGTTGACAATCAGCCAAGGATTGTGTAGAAGAAAAGACTTCCATTTCACCGCTCTCGAATTTAGGCACCCTAAGAAAGGAGAGAAGTAAGCCACCACCAATACAAAAACATTGCCTCATCGTACGCGCGGCATGCCATCGTTTCCAGGTAAAAGTGCTACAAAAAAGTCTATAAGCTTTCTTTGGATAGAATAAATATTCCATACTTCCTGGCCCCCCATGCGCGTTGTTCCCTCGGCGACATGATCTACACCCACAAGGACTCCATCAACCTTGTCCCCTCGCTCCAACCTCCTATCATATTGCGGATGGAACGACTGCCTCTCGATCGCATCTTCGATTGTCAAAACAACAGGACATATATCTTCGTAAACAACCTCTACTGCCTGAGCCGCCCTGTGCGCCTGATGTTTCGTCTTGGCTACAATCATCCCTATCGGTTGTCCATGCGCCGTTACTTCATCCACAGCAAGAAAGTACTCATCGAGCGCTACAGTGCCCCATATGTTTGCTTTTGACGTGGGCATGTCGCTGTGTGAAATGAAGTCAATCACGCCCTTCATTTCGAGGGCTTTGGTCGCGTCAACGGAGATAATCTTAGCGTGCGCGCGAGTGGAGAGAACGAGAGCGCCATAAGCTTCGTCTTGAACTGAGGCCATGTCGTCCGTATAAACAGCTTCGCCGGTCGTGTGCCTGAGACCTGAGAGGTGAGGTTCGGCCTTGCCAACTACTTCTTGAGCATATGGATCCTGAAGGATGTCGGATCCTAGTTCATTACAAACGAAGAAGTGATAAACAAACGGCTTACAGAGTTATCCCGCTTTCCGGAACTAGCTCGTCGATGGATGCTGCCGATAATATCTGGTGAACCAGTCATAAAGCCAGCGCCGGCGTCATAGATAGGAATGCCAAGCTCCACAGAGACGGCATTCCAGAATTTAAACAAGAAACTCAGAGCAAGGGTCTTCCGGTATGATGGCATCCCACCAGGCACATCATAAGGTAAATCAACTTCTTCACCAAGAACTTCGAGCGCACCTTCAAGCGTCGCGTAGTTAAAGACCTTGCCTGCGCATATGCTCAATGAGCTAAGGATCGACATACGAAAAAGTACCGACGAACCAATCACGTATGCCTGTGTCTTTGGTACAGAAATTGTCCAAGCTGCCATTCCACCATAAGCAAACTTGGCGTGTCTGATGAAGCCGTCTTCGTCGACTCTCATCCCAAAACAACTTGTGACAATCGCAATGTCATCGTCTCTTCTTCTAGCCTGGAGATGACTTGGTCAGGCGGCCTAGTTGTAACGTAAAGGCTCCTACCTGTTTATACGCCTTCACAACCTCCCTCGGTCCGCCATCAAGAGGAACCACAATTTTTTCAATCACAGAAGCCTTCGGAAGCCTTGTCTTTCGATATCCTACGAAAAAGTCATCCATACCCAATTCTACACTTCCTTCTGCAGTCCTGACAACCACCTTGGCGCCTGACACCACCCACACGGGGTTAAGATCACTTATTGGAGATGCGGTCGCAATGTTTCCACCAACGCTGGCGACGTTACGGATCTGCCACCCCGCAAAGTAGCGTAGCTGGGCGCGGATGGCTTCAAGTGGACCTTTGGCGTATGAGTGAGTACCCTTCGGGGTATCTATCAGGGTTTGGCAGAGGCTTTCAAGCTCGGCAAGGGAAAGGTTGGCACCAAAGTGGAGAGAAGGGCGGGTGGGGGTGGGCAGGGAGACAGCGATGAGTTCGGGAATGTCGGATATATAGGCGCATATTGGGTATATTTGGGATTTCAACTACAAGTTCGTGGTGTTGGGATTGGTTCGCTTGTGATGATGGGGGAAGGCTAACCTTGATTTCAATCTGGATTTCGCTGCTTCCACCAACAAGCTTGACATCAGGTGAGGTCTGGCAGATATCTATGAGTTGAGTGAGGGTAGTAGGGCGGAGCCATAAACGGTCTTCGCTGCCGTACATAAGTGGTTTGGATATATGCTTAGTGAGAACAGGAGGAAAGATGAGTTCAGATCCAGGCTTGTAAGAGCTGAATGTAAAGCGAGGAAACCAGGGATATTTCTTTCCTTTATCAGAAGAGGGAAGTTGACAGCAGTCGGCGCGTCCGCATCCGTTTGGTGTTGAGGATGTAAAGTTCAGTACTGGGGTCTCTTGCGGAGTTGTCATAGAGACTGGCGCAGTCCTCCCAGTCAAACTTGCACCGGGGTCAATAGGCGGCACAGGAGTCTCTTGTATAGACGGCGCGGGCATTGAGACTAGCATATGTCAGAAGCCTGAGATATAAAAGGCAAGATGCGTACTATCTGTGCTCAACTGAGACAAGTCTGGCTTGCCGGGATACGTCTTGTAACAATCGACAGATACGGCTTCTCCTGCATCCATATTAGCTGCCGCAGAGTTGACTGGGACGACATAGTCCTGATCTTCCAAAGTCATTCCAGCTGCTATGACATCAGTGCGATTAGTGCATAGAGAATGATAGGTTTACCTTGTGCTTTGGCGAGGTATTCACCGACGAATGTCTTTGCTGTGTCGAGTATAGTCTTATAACCGGTGCAGCGACATAGATTACCATCTAGTGCACCTTTAAGCTCGACATCATCAACAGTAAGGCGACTCAATTTTGCAGGATCGGAATACGCGGTACGCAAGAGGGCATACAGGGACATGATAATCCCCGGCTATATTTGAGGTGGATTCCAATGACATGATCTATGTAGCTCGAAATTATGCTCACTGTACAAAAGCCACATTGACTCCCACTCATCTTCCACATCCTCTCTTGCAATGGATGGGGATTATCCGAGTTGCCCAGACCTTCAACGGTAATTACATGCTTCCCATCTACGCTGACGAGCGGCGCGAGGCATGCATTGACTGCCAGATGCTGCAGTATGCCTGTACGCGGATGTTTACTCTGTATGACGACAGTACATGCCCCACATCCACCTTCCCCACAACCAAGCTTTGTTCCAGTAAATCCAGGGCCTTGGGATCGGATGAAATCAAGCAGAGTTGCATCGGGATCGATGTCAGATGCATCGAGAGCGATGCGGGTGCCGTTGAGATAGAAAAGGATGTTGGGAGATGCGATGGACGCGAAAGAAGGAGGAGGAAGTACCATGGCGGTGGTGGCAGGAGAGGAGGTATGACGAGAGACTGAGATGGCATGATCCGTGGTAACATGACTGCTAGTTGATGCCCATTTACTTCGACGAGCAGAAATGTGGCGCTGATCAAGTCGAGTCGAATCGATGCGCCGGATGATTTCCTCTTGGTTCTCACCTTCATCATCGTCCTCGCCTACACCGACCGATAACCAGTATGGCCTCTCCTCGACGTCGTTCGCTGACCTCTTGGCCGCAGAGTATCCTGCAATCCATTCATCGGAGCTTGTCCATCTCGATCATGCTGCGTCACCTCCACCACCCATATCGGCTGTCAGTGCGTTCGCCACAAAACTTTCCACCAACATATATTTCAACCCTCACTCACATGCTCCAACCCATCAAGAGATTGATGACATGCGAAGCAGGGCGATGCATGTCCTATTTAGCCTGAGCCAGAGAGACCAAGAAGGCTGGGATTTGATCTGGACAAGTGGGACCTCTGCATCCCTGAAACTCGTTGCAGAAAGTTTCCCATGGTGTTCTAGGTCGAAGTATCGCTATTTGAAAGAGTCTCACACGAGTTTGGTCGGCGTTCGAGGATGCGCATTGGAAGCCGGGGCTGAAGTTGAGAGTCTTACTCTCGATGCGTTCCTCTCGCCGGCTCATGTAGAAAATGATTGTTACAGCCACGTTTTACACGCATATCCTGCACAATGTAATGTCACAGGATCGCGTCTAGGTTTTCACCCCGCTCTCTCAATCGCTCGTATCCCAAAGAAAGGAGAAACCAAGCACGCAGTCTTGCTAGATGCAGCCGCCTACCTTTCCACATCACCTCTCGACCTCAGTACTGTGCCATACGAAGATGCGCCCGATTTCGTAGTGGGGAGTTTTTATAAAGTTTATGTATGTCTCGACAAACATGCAAGATAGCTTTGACATATTAATTAACAATGTGCATCACAGGGTCACCCGACCGGTCTTGGCTTTCTGCTGGTAAAACGCTCTTCTGTTCATTTCCTCACGTTGCGTAAGCCCACATATTTTGGTGGCGGCGCTATTGAGGCCATATCTGTTTCTTCACCCTATTGGATTCATCCACGTGGAAGCCAGTACACTGGAATCTCTGGCGGCCTGGTTCATGAACGATTCGAGAATGGTACCGCACCTTATTTGAGTGTCGTTGCTCTTGGATGTGCGATGGATTCACACCAGAGGCTCTTCAGTCCGCCCCTGAATTCGACTATCCCTTCCCCGAGCTCTTCCCTTCGTGCCGTGAGTCATCATACACACTTCCTCGCCGACCTCACACGCGCGTCCATGCTGTCCCTAAAACACTGGGATGACACTCCCCTTGTGCGCATACACAAAGGGGAAGGTAGCGAGCTATGGGAAGACGATGGTCCCACGATTGCATTCACCCTTTATACCCCTTCATCTTCCTCAAACAAATCTCGTTGTATCGGTCACACACATCTCCTCAACTTAGCGACGTTGGCGAATATACAACTTCGTACAGGAGGACTCTGCAATACCGGTGTCCTGGCACGTGTCAGTGGCCTGAGTGATAGAGAACTATTCAAACTCTGGGAGGATGGGAGGGTATGTGGAGACGCAGGTTTGTGATCTTCTCTACACTTCAAACAACAACCTCACGCTTGTTTCGTAATGTTCCAGTGGAGTTTGGGGGTGACACTTGTGACAAGCCCCTTGGACTTGCTCGAATATCATTCGGCGCATGCAGTCGCGTTCAAGATGTACATAAATTTATTGATTTCCTTAAACGATACTTTCTGGTGTCAAAAGAGGTAATGGACCTTACCATCGAGCATCCATTGACTAGTGAAAGGATTAAGAAAGTAGGCCTGGTAGATGTGTACCTCAAGAGTCTCGTCCGATGTACGTTGCATTCCGTTGAGTGATTACAGTTCTCACAATGATTCCTAGACCCCATCAAATCCTGTGCTGGCGAGTCATTGACTTCAGCCCGCCTGACATCTCATGGTATCGTACACGATCGTGAGTTTGCGATCATCAACAGTGCAACTGGGAAGATTCTGTCCCAAAAGCAGTTTCCGCGCATGGTCCTCATGCGGCCGTCTATCAGTGACGATAACCTTGTGATGTGTGTCAACGCACCTGAAATGCCGGAGCTGGTACTGCCGCTCAAAGACATCGAGGTGGATGTCAAGACGTGTAGCAACGTTGTTGAGTCTCATCGGATGTCAGTCGAAGCTGATGATTGGGTGTCGAAGTTCCTCGGATTGCCATGTCAATTGCGTCGCTTTCGCCAACCAAGTACATCTACAGCTTTATCTTGTTCGACTAGTTTGCAGCATCCTGCAAAAACATCTGCGCCAACAGCGTCTGCTCCTATACTGTTTTCAAACGAGTCCCCATTTACACTCATCTCCATCTCCTCAGTGGATGTCGTTGACTCCTGGATCCAGTCCCCGTCCTCGCAGTCTGGTAGTAAAGCAAAGATACATCCATCCTGTTTCCGTGCAAACTTTACCCTCTCGTCGCAAACAACCTCAGCACTTCCGCCTTTTCTCGAAGACAAGTTAGCACATGTACGTATTGGGACACAGACGTTTCAGGTTCTCGCGCGGTGCCGGAGATGTCTGATGATCTGTGTGGACCCCGATACGGGCATCCGTATGCGCGAGCCTTTTTGTTGTTTGGCGAAAAACAGGAGGAATGGAAGGCAGAGGGTGGAGTTTGGGGTACATTTGATGTGGAGGTCTGACTTGACCGGTGGGACGAAGGAGGACTCGTCGAGCATGAGGTCTCCAGATGACTCAATCGATGGAGGGGTTATCAGGGTAGGGGATAGGGTTGCGTGGACTGTCGGGACAGAGTAATTTTGATGCGCTATGTGATTTTCACGTACACGGGAACTCTGTTCTTCCCGGATTTTCACAATTCAAACTACCAGGAATCTACTCGATGACTTCCGCGTTCTCTCGTTATACCGAGAACATAGCTCTGTTTCACGGAGTCTCGAGGGTAAGCTATTCATGACCAACTATACTCGCCGATATCTATCTCCGCATGTGGTCAGATATCAGTGTGAGAAAGCCAGACAAAGTCAGGACATAAGATATATTCTTGGCACTATAGTACCCAGTGATATTTCTTTTCATAAACATCAAATTTGGACTCAACCTGAGCCTGTCTCATGCCAGAATGTTGCCTCTATTGATTTATTACTCCATCCACGCCAAACTGGGGGGTAAGTGGCTTTTCCGTGTGTCTAGAATAACAAAGAGGCCAGAATACTCGTACTGATAGTCGCAGGGTCGCTCGGCAGAGGGAGATGAGCCGTAAGTGATCCCTAACAGACATACGACAATGATAAGACTCAGCCGAAACTGAGGACGGCGGTGTTCATCTGGAATAAGGTTATAAGCATATGGTTATGGGTGTTAAAAAAGACGGACTTTGCCGTATCAGCCTCGCATTATAACAAGAAACCCCTTCGAGTTCCTCTTGTTCACTGATTTCCGCGATGCCGAACCTTGCCGAAGAGTAGTTGGTGACTCGGAGAACCCGGAGTGCTCACGAAGATCGACGCAAAGGCGGGATCCGGAGGTATGGGGCCTTTGGCCTCGGCACAGTAACAGTCTCGGCAGCCCCGCCGAGTCCTGCACCACTGGAAGCCGTTCTCGGCATGGTGCCACCCACAGTTGTGGCAGAGGCCATGTCGGGGCAGACATCACCCACATCCGTGCCGATCTACCACGCAGCATCGGCGAGCGTGTATGCTATCTCACAGCAGTGTCATCTGAATGAGTCCGTTCTTTCGCAGAGTGGTTTTGACCTCCTGATTTTACATCCGATTTATTTTCTCTCTCCGAAAAAACTACGTAGGCCAGCTCGATGATGAGATCTTCACCTCATCCCTCACCTAGCCTCCTCGAGCTCTCACGCTGATTCGTTCTCCGCTCGAAGGCAACCAGGAATCTGGTAGTCTAGGCATGCCGTGAACGGCTCTCTCTCACCTCCTTATCAGATTTTGTTATTCGTGTATTATACTTTCGTCGACCCACCCTCCGCTCCCAAAAGCAAATACACATGTTATATATGTACATACAAGTCCATAGTCTCGTTCAGCCGCGTTCTCTTCGCCTCGTTGATTTATACTTTACGGTATCACCTGCCAATACAATCACGCGGCCTTCGGGCCGTTGGCGCTATCACCTCTTCCCTCCCTCGCTTGGTTAAAGTCGCAGAGGACAGACAAGGAGTGATGCCGTATCAGATAATGACATCGGGTTCAGACAAATAACTGAACTCAAAGGGGCCTATCGTTATGAAAAGTGCTGTAACTTTCCTTCTTGCAGTTCTAGATTCTCAGTCAGTCTCTATTCTTGTGGTCAACAGCGAGCCCTAAACGTTGGTAGCTTTCGGTAGGATCAACATCTCAAAGTTGATGAGTTGAGAGTACGATCCGTGTTTCTCGCCAGTTTGACAGGCAGGAACTATAATAGCAATCCAACGGTTCAACATACATCCGTAATATCAACTGCAGTAACATCCCCCTTTTTGACCTCTTCCGAGCTGCGTGTGCTGTCATGTTCGGAGACAGGGCGAACGTTCGGAACGGGTCCCGTGAACCAGTTGACACCGCCATATTTCGGGCAATAGTACCACATTATGGAGAGTAACATAGTACCTCCGAGGACAACAACGACATAGTTCATGCCTTGCGCGTCTGTCTTCGGAGCCATAGGGAACAAGAATACAACAGACATGAATGTCATGAAAACGATAGCGGCTGTTGTCACCGGAAGGCTCTGTGCAAAGAGCTCTGATAAGGTTGTGAGTGGACTAGGAAATTCCCAAAGCACGTACGAATCTGCCGAGATTGAAGGGTCCGGGTTTGAAATCGTTTTGCCCGAGGAAACGTGTAGCGATCGGGATTGAGTACGCGATGTAATTACCAACAATCGACAGGGCGAAGACGGCGTTAATGGCCTGGTCTCCAGCAAATACGAGACATCCCATCAAAAGCGCCAGGACGCCATCAAACAAAACTGCGTTGACTGGTGTCCCTGTAACTTTGTTCATGCGGTAGATCCAAGACGAGAAAGGAAGACCTAGGAAGATCCACTACAGTGCTCGATCCTTTGTACTGATGACCCACCTGAATCTCGGCCGAATGCAAAGATTTGTCGGCTGGCAGCAAGCAACTAAATCCACGACATCAGAATACTTGTTGTGAACATGGAGACTGGACCAGGTCAACACACCATACTCGAGCCCATCATGAACCTATAGAATTGAGGAGCATGAGACAGTCAATTGTAGACTCCTCGACAATGTGCTTACTGCGTGATTACCACGATTGCCCAGATAATAAGCGTGCCCTTTTGCCCGAAGCTTTGGAAGAATATCTGTGCCATGGGCTGGTCACTATCGTTCAAGGCTTGAAGATCAGTCCCCATGCAGAACGCTAGTGATATATTAATAGCTATATTTATTTGAGCGAACGTCAGTAATAAGATGTAGACCGCACGAGTAGTACGACGTACCAAAGCCAGCAATGCCTCCAATAGCCACAGCCATTGTCATTCCCCAGGGCACTGCAGTGGCTGCATTTGACGCTTCCTCGCTGATGTTAACACTCGAGGCGAAGGAACCTATACACGTTAACTTGATTCGACAATAATAACGAGAAGTTAGTCCTACATATTGTCCACAAGGGTGTATTGAAGCCCAGGATGAAAGCAAACCCGTCTGGCCAATCGCTGACTGAAGATAATTGAACGAATTAATAGTACCGCAAATCAACCACCCTCACGATTTTTTAAATCCCACAGTGCAACTTTTGCTGTGTTCATGAACTCGGAAGGCGTAGCTGCAGGCAATGCGATAATTATTGCTAGACACAGTCTGCATGTGTTTGAACATAATGATGTTAAGACTTGAATGCTGAGAAGAGTGGTACGTACAGGAGATTGAGGATTACATATACTCTCTGCAATCGCGCGAGGATTGCTGTTCCAAGAGAACAAATGGCAATATGGGCGAAGATTAGCAGGGCATAAACAGCACTGTAAGTTCCGCCTTGTATCAACCGGAGCCATGGTGCTTTATGTGTGATCAATGCGTACTAAGTCTGCGCTGAAGTCGGCTCGAATGTCTCATTTGACCCAATGGTGGCCGCTGCCATTATCTGCACTGCGCATCCCCAGTCGATCGAGGAGAATGCAGAGATTGATCCCAAGGCATATGCATCTGAAAGTGGGGTCAGAGTCACTCTGTAGAACTTCAAATGAAATAACAGTCATACATCCCACGATCCAGCAAAGGAGCGCCTTCCACTTCGGCGATGCTAAACTGTATGTCCAGAAGTACAGCTAGCGTCACTGTGAGTAACGGACTTGTTGTACGAAACAATGCAAGTACCCCTCCCGAAGTCGGTGCTGCTGACCCTAGCTCAGCCAGAGCCAATGCAACAGCCAGGATGAAAATGCTGGCAACGGCCCACTATGTCAGGGATAGTTCTCAGATACAGTTCTCAAGATAGCTATTTATGGATTCTTAAAGAGGTTACTTACCCCCCATACCATAGCAGGTCCACCGCCATAAGCTATCGTATAAAAGAGTACAGAGGCAATAGAAGGTACCAAGCCAATAATTGAAAAAGCGACACCGAACACCTAATAACGAGGTCTGGATGCCTCGACTAACAAAGGTATTGTCATGACACACACCTCAAGTGGTGTGAACTCTCGTTTGAACTCTTGCTTGTACCCCAAAGATGCAAGTAACTCCTCATCCGTGGGTTTTTTCTCGGACGAATGGTTGATAGTCATAAGATAGATATGGTCGAGAGAAAGGAACCGGTAGGTTCGATAATGAGACGTATTTGAACCCCTTCCAGATTATGTGCATTATCCAGATGGAGATTAGAAGACTTCTGACGCGTGAATATTTTTCTCAAAAAAGTACCAGAACGGTAGAAAGAGCCCAGCGGTAAGACTTGCGAAAGGCGACAAGGTGACATAAGATGATCAGACTCCTCAGTGCATGACAGAGAGCATTGTAAAAGTAGCATGTCGCATGAGACATATTTAGAGCAAGAGAGATCATGTCAAAAAGCGTTAGAAGAATGTAGGTGGAGAACACCAAATTAAGAAAAACATTTCTCCCTTCGAGCGGGCAAGATTTACTCCGAATATGGATCAACAGCTGACCACTACATATGGACTAGTCTCCACTACTTATGGGACTCGAAGTTTAATATAGTCATGGCATAGTCTGCTGCTCCATATGGCACTCCATCAGGGGGTGCACGACTGATGACACAACCATATGCACTCGTTTACCTTGCTCCCTCATATGCTCTCGCATGCAATGCAGGTTGTGTGACCATAGGCTCGGGGACTAGACCGCCTTTCGCCTATTCGATTGAAGTCTGACCCTCGTTAGGCTTTGCAAATTTGAATATTCAATATTTAGTATTGAACATATCTCAAGCTCCTTTCTACTTCTAGACATTGGTGACGTACTGACCTGCTCTTACTCCTTCAGAACGCTGGTCACATGCTGATCCAAAGCTCGAGGCAATAGTACTTTCGAATTTGGTTTATCGTTGCGTTCCCAACAATCGGCCCTTTCGCAAACAACAGTACTTGATGTCAGCTTTAGTCTTTCCTATTACACCTTGTGTTGTAAATGGTGCAGAGAATTCGGAACTAATGAGCAATCTTGTTCTTTATGCACAAAAGTCCTCTCGATTACAATATATACACCTGATCTGGCGAACCTACAAATTCGACAAAATGAAAAGTGCCGATACGCCCAGAACGACAGCAGACGCGACGGCCACCACAACACCACCGGTAGGAAGAACAGCGTCGAATGGTCCGTCCAAGGTAGGCGGAACTGTCAGAGCCGTCTGCGGAGCACTAAGAGTAACATTGATCGCATTCTGGCAAGCTGTGGCAAGACCTGATGCGCACTCAATGTCAATCTGCATACAGTAAAGGTGACCCAAACAACACACCATTCAGCACAACCTGCGACCCGACCAGAAAATCCGCCTTCTGGTTCACTTCGACAAGTCGGTTGAACAGACACTGCTCGCATTCACGAAGCTGATCAACTGTCGTAGAGTTGCAGAGACAGTTAGGGTCATTATTGCAGCCATTAAGCGTTGAATTTGCATGAGAGCAATTACTCATACACTGGATACCATTAGGCTTCTATACGACGGAACGAGAGCGAAGGGAGCATACATTTGCCATGACCACACTGGCTGGAAAGTTGAGAAACTGCGACGCGGTAAGGTTGGCGCCGGTAACAGAGACGTTGAAAACGGCCATGGCTAGCAGACGTGGGAATCTGTAGACCATCAACGAGAGCTTACTGACCTTGACTTGCAAGCACAGACAAAAAGGGAATGGATGCAAAGGAGAGCATTGCGTGCAAAGAAAGGAATAGAAAGCCTGCCAGAGGCGAAAGAAAGAATGAGGAAGGGAGAAACACAGCGTAGTAACAGTGACGGACTGACGGTCGCCACTGATTTGTGGGTCACGTGTGAAACGCGTAAACAAAGGACAACATTGGAGGAGGCGTGACCATTCGTTTACTGCTCGTTCGACTCGGACCATCATGGCTGCCCCAGTGTTCGCCGGCGCCCTCATGCCCAAGAAGAAGCAGGAACTCCAGGAAATTGCTCTCGCACTCAACATCAGCGAAATTGGCACCAAGGACGATCTCATGAACAGGATTAAACGCCACCTGGAACATAATCCCGATCTTGAGGAGGACCCTTCCTTCTCCGGACTCTTTGGAAGTCGCCGCAGACGGAGCGTGCAACCTCAGCCTGCTGTTGCTCAGTACGCTTTATCTTCATCTCATCTGACTTCCGCTTATCTACCACAGAGCACTGGCAAAGCCAAACTCTCGGGGTCGACGCGTGGTTCATCCTGATCCTGTACGCGAATCTACTCCTATCAACGACTTGCGTGACGTTTCCATGTTCTTGAAGAACTCTGATTCGCCGCTCGTCGAGACGCCCGAACACTCACCACAACGGGCTGTCGCTATCACGCCGAGCAGTCTCCCTCCGCTTCCTCCAAGCCCTCTGAAAAGCATTGTACAGCGTCTGTCCGCAACATCAAATGTCGATGCGCTCACGCTGAAAGTCAAGGAGGCAGAGTTGTTGCAGAATAGCGTTGAGCTTTTGGAGCAGTTCCGTGAGGTACGTGCTGTGGTCTTGCGGTTACCTCTATACTGAGACATTCCTTCAGTTCCTCTCTAATTCGAGGAATGTGTGGTCTGCCACTGCCGTCATCGAATATTTGTATATAATGTATACTGTGATACCCTGGAAAAATGGCAAAGTAAGTCCACTCTTGCTCATGAAAGGTTTTGCCTCCTGACAGCTAGCAGATTCCCCTTTTTCAAATGCAAGAAACGACCGTCGCTATTCCCTATTCATATGCACCGTTGAGCACATTCCAGACATATGCATTCTGGATGGTCATCCTTCACTGGGCCCTCCCAACCGTCATCCTTCCTGTTATCGCGGGTAGTCTCATTTCCTTCACCCCGAAGGCTGCACCCCGATTCAAAACTTCTGGTTATCCTCCTTTTGACCCGTTGACTGCGGCAATCATTCGCCTTGCAGTCCAAGTTAATTATCCTTATGTCTCAATCCCCGTTCAAGGCGCCGATGTCCTTGGATGGAACTGGCGTGTTTGGAACGCGGCTGTAGGGCTCCTATTTGCATTTTCAGAAAAGTTGGGAAATGCTCCTCAAACTACCGCCGAAATCATTCAGACTGAAAGGCAAAAGGAGAGGCTTCAATTAGAGGGCTCTGCATCTACCCCGGCGAGCCCATCTTTCCGGCGTAAAGCAATAGCGCCGCCCAGCGAACTCGCTGATGAAGTGGATTAAATTGTGACGTCAATCGTGCTCTATTTATTATGTTTATTGGCTTTCCTTTCACGTCTTGCGTTCGTCGTCGTATAAGCTCATGATCTAATGACTGCTCTATCTGTTTTTTCCCTTCTGTGTATTACCTCGTGTACTACTCTAACTACCAGGCGCTGTTTGTATCTACTTTTGAATCTTCTATTCACGGATTTCATTTTCGACATATTTACGGGTTTGATGTTAACATTTTTCAAATATACTTTCTCTTGCACCTTCATGTCTTCAAATGAGTCACTCGCACAGAGCTCGTTTCGGTCTGCGTCCTCTCTCATGGGCCTCCAGCTCTTCTCGCGCCTATTCACGTTCGTGCTGAATCAAGCCATGGTTCGTATAGCGCCGCCTCAGGCATACGGAATTGCCGCAATCCAATTTGAGCTCCTCTTAAGTACCATCCTCTTCCTTAGCCGCGAGGGCGTGCGGAACACCCTCTTGCGTGCAAAGACAATGGGTCCTGCAATGCGGAACATGTCCGTTCTCCCTGTGCTCCTAGGGTTCCCAGTAGCACTGGTCACGGCATACGCATATGCACACTTCGCAGGAAGCGAGGTCCGGGCGCAACAATACTTTGATGTGTCGATTGGCATGTATGCATTAGCCGCGCTGTTTGAGCTCATGAGCGAGCCGATGCACAATCTGTGAGGGTCATTGATGTCGTGTTTTACGAAGCGGGTGTCCTGACCGGAGTGCAGCGCCATGGCGGAGCTCATGACGGGAATACGTGTCAGGGCGGAGGGGCTGGGTATTACGAGTAAGACGGTTGTGACGTTCTTGGTGCTGGTTTATGACATGAGGAGTGGAGGTGAGGGTGCATTGGCGTTAATCGCGTTCGCAGGTGGGCAGCTTGCGTATGGTGCGACGGTGCTCGGGACTTATTTGGCGGCGTATGGGGTGGGTCGTTGGTGGCCTAGGAGCCCTCCTATCGAGTACGTGTTATATCTATTATGTGCTTGAACCTGCTCATATCAGAGCAGCAACAAGCCCAGCCATTTCTTCGACCCTGGACTTCTCCGCCTCTCGATGACCATGACTTCTCAGTCGCTGATCAAACACTTTCTGACCGAGGGCGACAAGCTCATATTGTCGTACTTCAGCCCTTTGCAGGATCAGGGAGGATACGCTGTCGCTGTGAATTATGGTCAGCCTTTCCATATTGTTCAGACTCTGAATTGAACTTTCAAGACAGGCTCTCTCATTGCACGCATCGTATTTCAGCCAATTGAAGAAGCATACCGCGGGTTCTTCTCAAAAGTTCTGGGTAACGTCACGACCAACATTGGGTCCAAGACAGAGAATGACGTCGCATTGCAACAGGCGTCCACAGCCCTCATTTCTCTTCTGTCTGTGCAAGCTGCATTTTCTCTTATTCTCATCGTCTTCGGGACAGCATACCTTCCCTTTCTATTACAGATATTGCTTCCTCGACAATACCTCGCGACTAGCGCACCACAGGTTCTCTCTGCTTGGGTGTGGTACATACCTGTACTTGCATTTAATGGTGGGCTTGAGGCGTTTTTGTCGAGTGTAGCCACGCCTCAGGACCTCAACAAACAAAGCCGGTGAGTATGCCCTCACCTATTACTCTTTTCCAGGATTTACTCGATTTGCGAAACAGGTGGATGGCTATCTTTTCCGTAGTTTATACTGTTGCAGCGGTGTCTTTTTTCAATTTGCGCCTAGGCGACGCGTCCCTAGTGTACGCTAACATCCTAAACCTTTCCGTGCGTATTGCATATACAGGAACATTTATCACGTCCTTCTTCGCGCGCTGTGGTGCTCGACAACTCCTTGACTGGAGAGCTGCTGTGCCGAAAACACAGGTGCTCTTCTGCGTCGCGGTCTCTGCCATCCAGATTCTTGGAAGTGCGTTATTCCTCAGAGTCGAAGCTTCTGGACCAGAGGAGGGCTTTACCCGGGGAGTGTTATTGCATATTGGGATTGGCATGTTGCTGGGAGCGGCAAACCTACTGACGTGGTGGAGATACTCAGGTCGTTATATGTCACTGCCAAAGGCAGATCGCCCAAAAACACAGTAATATTCCTCGGTGACAGGGTGTGTTAAATTATACGTATACTAGATGTATTAATATAACGTTGTGCAATAACTCTAACATCGTTATCTCTCAACAGCCTCAATCTGATGGCGCTGCAACTTGCGCAATAGATCCATTCTCTCCTGCCCCGGGCTTCAGCTTCAACGCTGCATCTCTGCGTGCTCTCAGAGCACCTTCATAAGCCTTGGACAACCACGCAATGTACTTGATACTCGCTGAGGAACGCCGCGCGACAAGTCGATGGTGTAAAACCTCAATGTCATCGAACATGATCAGCGGGGGTACGTGGTCGTCCGGTACTTCGACATTCGAAGTCATACGCACCAATGGCCGCTCACCAACAAGCACAGTACGGGTAGATCGCATCGCAGGTTTAGGGGCGGGCACGCGAACATCAGATGGTGGGTAGCGAGCTGCGAAAGTACGTAAATGCTGCATCGCTTTGTCCAAGTTGTGGGTCCTGTATAAAAGCATCACAAAAAACAATGTCTGAAAGAGGCAAGTCAACGCACAAAGCAAGCACTCGTATCATCGCGATATGCGCCCTTTCAATGATCCGCCCGCTAAGCGGCAGCCCATTTTCATGCCCGGCATCTTCCAACTTCTTCCACTCCGCCCACACTTCTTCAGCGAAGTCCAGCGCAATTGTCCGTTCATGGCCACGTCGTGCGATGGCACATCTCTCCAGTGCCTCGACATACGTGCGACCAGTCCGAAGGACCTGACACTCTGTAAACATCCGTCGATACAGATCGCGAGCATCCTCAAAAGGCGCATGTTTATAATGAACAGCGAGGTACGAGTTGACCAGACGCGACGAGAGTTCCACATGCTGAAACTTCTGTTCTGCAGGAAGGGCACCGCCTTCCGTAGGATCGAACAGGTTTTTCAATCCTGAATCGTACAGTATCCGATCGAAAAGTATCTGGACTTCATGTATGACTTCGGTACCACTCTGTGGAGGGATATGGCTAAACGCTGATCCCGGTTCATTAGTAGCAACACTGGTCGATTGTGGAGGGCTCTGTGAGACGTCGGGCGACACTTCGGTCGAAGTGGTTGGCACGTCTGCAGATTGTATTGTTTCAGTAGTTTTGACGAGGTTCCTGTTGAACGGCGGGCGATATGAAGCATACGTATGGAACACATGCATCATCACTTCCTCATTGACAGCCTCAACATCCGTACCGCTCTTTGTCGATGTCATCTGCGCTAAAATCCATCTCGCTCTTGATAGATCACCGATACGTTTGGCGCCCTCAAGTAGCGCACAGTATGTCCTACGAGAAGGTTTAAACGCTGATTCGCCCCTCGCATCACGATGAGAATCCAGCATCTGTTTTGCTAGCCTAAACGCCTCATTTACAAATGTTGTCTTTCCAGAGCGTGCACACGCAAGGATGATGGCGTCATAAGCACCTTGAGTTGGTTCGAAACGGTGATCCACTGTCATTTCAGTCCAGAGGTCAAGCGCCTTTTCTGGCTCGGAGGGACGGGTATTGATAGGGGAAGCACAGGCACGAATCATCAAGGTGTAGAGAGCAGGATCGGGGGTGGCGTGTGCAACGTAGCGCATGTGAGAGAAGAGGTCCCAGGCCTGGGCACGGCCAAGGGACGAGTTTGATGAAAAAAGAGTGGTAATAATGGAGGTGTAGGTTTGTACGGGAGCCGGTAAGGCTTGGTTTTCGTAAAAATGAAGCAACTCCAGGGCAGTGTTTGCGAGAGACTCTTTGGGTGCAGAAATAAGGTGAGATTTGATATGGAAATGCCGTTGATGGGGAGTAGGTGGACCGTCTAAATATCGTACCAAAATCTGTTCGGTCTTAGAGACATTGCCCGCGGAAGCATAAACCTTCAGTAGAGAATTGACCATGTCTTCTGGTATCGCAAGTCCACCCCGCTATAGGAACACATCAAGCTCGAGATCAGGGAGTGAAAAGGTAACGCACCTTCATTAGGTCCAGGGTGAGATCTGCAGCATCGGCATCACCAGCTCGAATCTATAGACTTATCAATGGAAGTCACCATGGTTATGTGAAATGCTCACTGAGAGTCTTAATATGGAGCGGAATTCAGGGACCGTTAATACCGAGACAGGAAGGAACTCGTTCTTGGAGATGGACGGCTCAGCGTTAGGTGAGCGCTTTATCGTTTCTCGAGCGGCTTCTATACGCAAAATTGCATCACGTGTGTACGAGAGCACACGATGATAAGGCTGCAAGCGAGCTTGCGCACTTGAAGAAGCATGTGGTTCATCCGCCAACACTCGTTCCTCAGCAGCGCACACAATTGACAAGTCTTCGTCAATTTGCTGTTGCTCACGCTCTTGAGCGGAGATTTGTCCGGACTGTTCAGGGGAAGGCGGAAGTGCAAGGACATCTTCGTAGAAGAACATGAGTTCCTCTTCAGTAAAGCTTTGTTGGGGGTCAAGTGCAGCATTTTCCTAGCACCGAGGTCAGTTACGCGACGAATAATCATTGAAAAGAGCAAGAATACATCAGAGCTTGCGAGCTCCTCCAGCGCTTTGACTCGCATTGCGAGTTCTGCCCCTGCATCTTGCACTATTCGCCCAGTCCTACTTTCTAATGCACTTGACCGTCGGTCACTAAGGCAAAGTGAATTTAGCATGAAAAGCAAAAGATAAGACTGTTCCAATGTACCTTATTCCAGTCTCCGTACTTCGAGGTTCCGTAAGGTCATAGTAATATGCAGACTTGGGTGGTGTTGGAGGGGGTGGGAGTACTGTCTGACGGACATGGCGGGCAGTGGAAGCGCAACGCGAGGTAGTCAGAGCACCAGATGCAATGCGCACAGAAGGTGTAGAAAGGCGAAAGAGCGTGAGGTCCACTAGCGCTGGTGGAAGCATCGACGGTCGTTTGGCCAAACCGTAGCAATAATTTCAAAATTTGAGGTCGGTCAACATAAGTACAAACAGAGCGTATCCTGATTTGAGCAACCCGCGACGCGTGAGTCGCGTTACACTTTGTCGACGACTTCATGCTGTACGCTGAATAGACGGTTTAGAAACAAGAACAATACCTTCAAAGTCCGATTCTACGTCGATAGCTGAGATTAAAGGCTTCTGTTACATGGTAGTCTGGCGTCGACCTCAGAAATCTCGAGATGACCATACTCAAGGTCCAGTTCCTGCTTATGGCAGTCTTTTCTCTGCCAAGATGTTTGGACTGGGATGAATGCTCCAGTGTCGACGATAGGAGCTTGCAAGGGATGGATTAAAATGAGAATCATGTATGCCATCTTGTTTCAACCGAATTCACTAAAATGACAATCCACAATAGTCCATCATACACTGTGCCATCTACCTTGAGAAGTACGAGTGTAGGCGATCAAGTCCAGTCTTTCCGAAACAGCTGTGAAGACGCTGAATAAGATTCATCCCAGACTTCCTCCTGCTAATTAATTCGTCTCTCTTGTCCGACACGTTGTCTTCACACTATCGTCGACTCCACTACCGTAACGAAGCGAATAATTCTCTGCGTAAGCCTGGCAAGGGTCGAATGTTGACTAGCCGATTAACGGAACCCCGCTATACCGTAACTGATGTTGTATCGACAAGCGAGGAGGTGTCATTCTCCATGGACTCTTCTACTTGGCCTTGCAATTTCAAAAAGGGCAGAACACGAAATCATCCTAATCATCTCGTAGAGATTTTGGTCTTTGTTCACAATGTCCTTTTCGTGCCGAATACGACAAGTCGCCGACTGACCTTATATAGAGGCTTTTGCGGGAACTACAGACCTAGGATTTTTTCTTCGTGGGGACATATTATTTTCTCCTTGCTAGCAATTTCGATGTGATCTTTTCGCGAATTAGCAGCGTGAATGTCTCATCGGCTTCAACCTAAAATGAGGACGAGGAGTGCTAGTGATTGACCACCAAGATCAGTGTGGACTCAGTGGTGAAAGTTGGGCCCACGCCAAAGATTTTGTAGTTGCATATGCAATATTCCACTCAATTTCTTGTCCTGACCAAACCTATCGCAACATCAAGGCCGTCCGGGGTACAGTCCCACACTTGTAACCAATTTGTCTCTCGCGTGGAAATGGTTGGAGACGATCACATTCCCGGATGCGAAGGTTCACACCTAACTTCGGAATGTCCCATACTAAATATAAATACCAATCCCATACGAAGGGCAGAAACTAGAAATACTAGAGATAAAAGGTCCTAGATCGAAAAACTGGATCTTTAATCGACTCCTCATCTCGGCATCCCCCCGTGCTCTCCTGGACCTGAATTCAATAGCGATTCAAGCTGCGCAATGGTCATGCATCAAATTGAAGAGTCGAGCAAGAAGTCTCACCTGCTCAAGCACTTGGGGACTACCATTTGTGCCACTATTCGTATTCTCCAACGGTATCGCAGTGGACGTTGACCCTCCATTATGTATTTCAGTTGTCTTCATTTAACCCTCTTGTAAACTCGAGGGAAATCGCCATTGGAAAGATGACTGCTTACCTGCTTCGTGCTTGATGAACTTGCCTTTTTCCCAGGTCCAAAGGGAATGTCGTCCCGAGGAACAATGTCGATGAGGAAGTCAAATTGATCAGACTTGCTTAAGGCTTTGGCGATGTCAGAACGGGAGAGCGTACGGCGTTTGTTAGCATCTGCGACGATGAAAGCCCTTGCCGTAATCTCAGAGATAAATACTACAGATCCAAACTGGGTCAGATGACACGAAACGCGATCATGATAATGACCATCCCAGCCTACTTTCGCAAGCTTTGCAGAACAAGATAGGAGCTGCGCCCACGCATGTTGCACTGTTTAGACGCGTGAATACTATGCATGCAGCTGATGCATACCGTCTGCGGCAATCATCTGTCCAGTGTGTATGAGGTTACGAGCAAAAATGTCGCGCCAAGAAGAACTCCTTACTTTGACATCAGGATCGCTTTTCATTACTTTCTTTATCCTGGCTAACGGAAGAGGTGGGTGGCGGTAATCTGGGGTTTCTTGCTCTGCGGCATCGATTTGACGCTGCCAAAACGACCGTAGGAAATCGTTGAGCGGTTCACCCGGTTGGACGTATGGCTGCATCGACATTTTGTACGATTAAGACAAGGGCTTCAATGTGTTGTGGATGATTCAAGATCGTGGAACCCTAACCTCATCGTCATCACTTCTTCAAACCGCAAGAACGCTCAGCCGTCAGCACGTGATTATCACGTGTTCTTCAAGATCGATCTTCGCTTGCGCCTCCCGTCCCCTTCCCCATTGCCACACTTGCTCCTCGTCTTTTCAGATTGTTGGTTTCAAGCGACCTTAGCGCGATTGAACATTACCTGACAAGGTTTAACGAAAACAATTGCTTCATGTCTGAACGCTTTTTTGACGCCAAGGGGGCATGATACAAGCGTCTTCAGTTTCTGTCGACGTGGCAAGTCATTCAATCTAGAGTCTGATATCAAATTTTGGACAGGGTGTTCGGGTTTCCTTTTGCTGAGCGAACCTATGGATCAAATACTGGGAATGTGCATGGGAGGATGATCACGAGCCATACCCACTCATTTCGAACCCCCGCACGCGAATATTGCTAGAGCTGAATGCAGCTACTGCCCGTGTGTAAATGCGAATACGCCACTTTGTACATAATGAGACTTGCGTCATGATTGATGCCCCATGGGTTGACGTCATAAGCACTATATAACAGAAACTGCTAGCGTCGATGCCCGAGACCTCTGCACAATGAGACCTTCGCTTTTCTTGCTCTGCCTTATCGCTACAGTTCAGGCTTCTTCTTGGTTTGGTTCCTCCGAACCGCAACCGCCCTATACTGCCTGGTCTGTTTCTCAACTTACGTCTTGGCTGCAGGCACACAACATCCCCATTCCTTCCAAAACTCCCACTCAGGCAGAATTAAAGGCGCTTGTTCAAGATAACTGGAATACAGTCACAACCTGGACCTATGACCAGTACGCGTCGTCTCAAAAATATTTTGCTGACGTTCGGGACGACTCTTTCGATGCTTGGGACGAGTCTCGGCTCCGCGAGTTTCTTCTTTCCCAAGGAATAGTCGCTCCCAAAGGGCATAAGGAGCAGCTTGTACATCTTGCTAAATCCCAGTATCGAGCATACACGAACGCGGCCTCTAGTTTTGCTGATCGTGCGAGCACTGCCGTTTACGGTGATTCGGTTCATAAGGCCACCCAGAGCCTTTCCAGCATCGCTGCCCATGCCACTAACAGTGCCTCTCGTACCCTTGACAGTACAAAAGACTATGTGTACTCCACATGGGACGACAACAAACTCAGGAGCTATTTAGAGTCTAAAGGTGTAGTCGTCGAGGAGCGGGCGAAACGAAGCCGCAATGATCTCCTCGGTCTGATGTACGATGCATACGCTAAGGTCACTGAACCAGTTTATCACGCCTGGAGCGACTCCTATCTCGTACGTTCCATCAATCTTCGCCATGTATCATGGTTCACTGTTTTCACATAGCACAATTGGCTTGTGTCTCATAACATTATCTCTCCCACTCCTCCAGCTCCGTATTCCCGTGAATATCTCCTCGACAAGATGCAGAAATTCTACTACGACACGAACGAGTCGGTGTATTCCACTTGGTCTGATTCTCAGCTCAAAGAGTGGCTTGTTGCAAACGGCGTTGTTAAAAGCAATGCTCAGTTGAAGCGAGAGAAGATGCAGAAGCTTATTGAGTAAGATCCTTTGCTGGAATCGCGGAAACTTCCTCACTTCGGGCCATAGGGACAATTACCTTACCGCTCATTCGACTGTGGCGTCTGCCTGGTCGGATAGTCAACTTCGGGATTATCTTGTTGAGCATGGATACATCGACAATCGCAGTGCTGCTCAGAAGAAACGTGATGATCTCGTTAAGCTGTTTCAAGACAAGTGCTTCACTGTCTTATCACTACACTTTCCTTCTTTCTGATGAAGATTCTAGGTATCATTCCGCTGTAACCCCTAGTTATCTATCCTGGCCAGATGCGCGTCTCCGGGCCTACCTACGTCAGCACAATATGTCAGAAGATAATCTGCCAACTTCACGTCCAGGCCTTCTTCAAGAAACACGCATTCGCTGGGTGGAAACGAAAACTTCATCCGAAGCCATATGGGCTCGGGTTCGGGACATTGTTGGTGGTGTAGAGGGTGGGATTGAAGGTCGCTTGTGGCATATCTGGAACGTCTTGAAGAATTACGGTCATAGCGGCCAGTGCGATGGGGAGCAGTGCGATTGTGTCGGGAAGGATTGCAAATGCAGCAGCGGTGAATGTCATTGCGCTGGAAAGGATTGTGACTGTTTTGGAGCGAAGTGTCAGGGGTCCGCAAAGCGTGCTGCGAAAGAGAAGGTCGAAGAGGGAAAGCGCTACGCCGGTGAGACCTACGACAATGTGAAAGAAAGTGTGGGGAGGCAATATTCGGAAGCGGAGAAGGAATATGAAGGGGCCAAAGAGAGGGCTTATTCGAAAGGCCAAGGAACAAAGGAAAAGCTAGGGGAAAAGATTAAAGCTGCGGGTGAGAAGGTTATGGGAAGTGGAGACAGAATTAAAACAGAGCTTTGAGTACGCAACGTACGTAAACATCAGCCATTCTGAGTAAAAAATAGCAGTATAATCACGGTTTTGGATTAGGAAGGCGATTGTATCACCTATTATGACTGTTGTGGCCTCATCAATTCGTAATCGACCGTCGACAGAATCCATTGTATTCGCTCAGCATCATAAGTATCATCGAAGAATTTTATTGTCCCATAGCCAAGTTATTCAACAACCCTTTCTACCACCCCAACCTCTCCAACGTCCATCCAAATACTTGCCCGTGCTCGTCCGCAGCATTACAAATACGTTGATTCCGATCCAATTCAGAAATCTTGAGGACATCTTCTGTTTCGAGAGTAGGAAGCTGATCGGGATCATTAGTCAAGCGACTTAGTCGAGAGGGGAAATGTAATTCTACATTGATGTTCTCCTTTTGATGTTCTTCTTTTGTACTCTTGGGGATTATGATGATATTACGGGCAAGGTGCCAGGCCAAAGTGATCTGGTTCGGGGTAACCTTGTATTTTTCTGCAAGTCCGACGATGAGCGGGTCCTTGCGAACGTCGTCATAGCCTGATTTGGATAAGAGGCCGTGGTACAAGTATAATGATTCAACTAACCACTTGGTGTGTACGCGGCAATTACAATCTCTTTCTTGTCACAATACTCTCGCAGACCTTCCTGTACGAGGTATGGGTGTAGTCTAAGATTCTGTTCTGTTAGTAGGTTGTCTAGCAAGTATGAAATTTTGCCGCACTCGACTTGATTGACAGCCGGGGTGATTCTTGCCGTCTTAGCGAGTTCTTCAAGACTATAGAAAATATTATTGAAATAGTAAGGGCACATTACAGAGGATGATACAGTTACGTACGTTTTTAAAGAAAAGTTACTGACGCCAATGGCCTTGATCTTGCCAGCTTCAAAGAGCTTTTCGAGTTCTGCCCATGCTTGGTGGAAGTTAACGTCCTCTCTTATCTTCCACGTCCCATCAGGATTCTTTTGGGGTCCATGACCTGTGGAAGTAAGAAATTAATAGAGTTACACAATACGTTTATCAATGTCTACCATCAGACATTTGCATTGCTTGTGGCCAGTGAATAAGGAACTGATGGGAAGTATCAGTGGCGCGATCACCAAGTAAAAGGGGACAAACGTGCGAGATCGATGTAACTGACGTCGAGGGCCCTTAAGCTCTCCTCAAACGACTCTGCAACTCGATGTTGGTTCGAAGAGCTATGAAGATCGTTCGATGAATAAGCATTGAGGTCGACACTCTAAAGATTACCTGAGTTTGCTAGTTATGAAAATCTCTTCACGAGGAATCCCGGACTCCTTAATAACTACACCAACCACTTTCTCGGTATCTAAGATAGGGCTCAAAATATCACTAGAACGTGTAAGGCCTGTTAAACTCACTGTAGTCTTGTGCAGTGTCGATATGACGATAGCCGGCCTAAGTAGTCGTACGTATGGGGTAAGTATTGACTGCTAGATGCAAGGATCACGAACTTTTTACTTACCTTGAGGGCGTTCAGAAGCCATCCTTTTGCCTTGAGACGTGCCTCGTCTGTATTAGGTGCCCAAGCTCCATGAGCTTCCAGATATAGTGAATTCAAGTGTGGCAGATGAGATTTCTATGAAGTTTAGAAAGGATAAGATCTACTCACCAACTGCAGGAATGGTAACTCCGTTGTTCAAGGTATAAATGGGCACCGAGCTGGGCGAAGACATAGTGAAGGAATACAACACTGCAGATAGGGTTCTATTCGGTTAATAACGTTATACTAGATGCTCCTTATTTATACGTCGCTGCAAAGCAGGCAGGTATTTCCGAGATAACATTTATATACTGCAATACACATGCTCGCGGGATAACACAAGAAGTTATTGAGACAGGACCATATGTCCTTAACTGCTGACTGATTGCTAGAAGTCTTTGAGAAGAAAATAGATGATCACATTATTGCAAGAGATCCGGTGAGATATCCACCACGTGAATGTAACTTTAGTGTTCGTGTCTTTTCGTCACGAGCATTGAGTCAATCAGTGATGGACGAACCCTTCTTCACAGCAGCTCGTGACTGTTTGCCAATGATATTAAGCATATCTTCTCACCAAGGCTTCACATCTGTGCCCGCCGCATCAGGTTTCGCCGTATCCGCCTTCTCTCTCCTCCGATGGCCCCACTTTTACCCCACTGCAAAAACGGCACTTTACTACTTTCCACGCCTGCAATTTCATCTCCCTCTTCCCTATAATCAAGCATACCCCAAATTGGGAGCTCTAGCTCGCCCTTCACAATGACTCGACATGCTGAAAGTAGCCTGGGCGGTAGAGGCGTCAGGACATGCATTTGTGTCTGGGGTTCAAGAGGCGATACAGAACGAATGAGTGCAAGTCCGAGGCATTTGGACGAGGCTGGAGAAGGTACTCCAAATGCTTGTGTGTATGGAATCCGTGACGCTGAAATTTCAGAAGTAGGATCCAAATCTAGCGTCCCTGGTGTGCAGGCGACAAGGGCGACAAGACCACCATTAAGAACACGGGCGATCTCGGAAGGCACGACATCTTCGGTTCCTGCTCCGGTCAGGATGACCTTATCGAACGCACGGACACAGTCGACCTCGAATGGTGGTATCGCGCATAAGGGAACAGAAGTGTGCCATGTCAGAGCAGTTATCTGTGGAAAACCATCTGTAGGTGGTGTGGAGCTTGGGAATGCCGCATGGAAGTATGACATGATGGAAAGAGAGCGGTGGTCTACCGCAGAAAAGTTCGCTGAGAGCATGGAGGCAGGTGCAGGTTTGAGTAGATGGATTTTAGCGGGATAAGAAGGTGCTGCAACATCCACAACTCGAGGTGCGGGAGTGCGCCATGCTGGGTCGTAGGATGTTTCAATTTCGTAGATATCGGTGGGTTCAATTATCTCTTGTAGTTTCAAAGCGAGATCAGCACCAAGGCCCTTGTTCCATCCCATCGTGTTAACAACCAGCGGAATGGAGCCTGATACACGTGTATCTAAATCAAAGCTTTCCCATGGTGTGACGGGTGTTTGAATATCCGAACGGTAGGTCTCAAGGATGGATTGAACGGCCGCCAAATAGAGTGACGGTGAAGAACGTGGAGTCGTCGTACCTATGTAGTGGGCAATGTGTGGCAACGTTGGATGAGTAAAAGGAGGGCCTGGAGATGTGATGAGCATAGAACCAAAGTCCTTAGAACGAGCAAGATACCAAAAAGCGGAGTTGACACAACATTGAGAGCAACCATTCCACCGGGAGTAAACTCCGACTGACCCAAATCACACTCAAGGTAAGCAACCTTCTGATACCTGAGGATCTTAGTTTTTCTGCAACATGGTTGAATGAGCAGGGCCTACTGGTTGAGTAACGTATTCACAAGTGTCCTGGCAAATGTGCTTTTCCCGGATTTCTTTGGGCCTTTTACAAGGTGTATGGAAGGTTCGTCATTGAGAGACTTTGGCGAAAGCGCTCGCCGCCATGAGACGGGTAATTCGAAAACCTGGACATCCTTTGTCTGCAAAGAAACCTGCGCATATCGTCTGTACAAATGGAGTAGAATAGCTGCGAAACGTAAGAAACTTACCACATGCACTCCTGAAAGCTTGAGTGGATATGTTGACGATTTTTGCCAACGTGAAGGCTCAAAAACTCCACGAAAGGTACGGCAAATGTCGCCTAAACCTTCTACACCTGAACGCAACTCTTGAAGTAATACCAAAGCGACCGGAGTGGATATCGTGGCATGCATAGATGATGGAAGCTGATGAATACAAGGTATTGCTCCCAAACCATCGACACCCCCAAGGACATGCAGTGGAGCCGATCGCGGTGAAAATACACGATAACTTTTCGGCGAGGAGGATATCGTCACTCCAGAAAGTGTGATGGAACCTTGGAGAACGGAAAGCACATATGTTCCTAGAAGACAGAGGGTTTCTTCTGGACGAAGGGCGACTACTGTTGCATGAAGCGGCAGGTCGCCTTCAAGATGCAAAGACGACACATCTGCCGATTGAAGATAGAAGGTATTCTGGTTTGAAATGGGATGAAAGGTAGAGAGGGTGTCCAAGGTATCTGCTTCATTGTTTGGGGTAATGACTGTAGGCTGAACCTCAGAAACAATGTCGTCTTCATCTTCGTCGGAAGAATCGTTCAAAGGGATACTAGGCGACCATCTGCTTTTACTCATCGACGGATTCGTTGTTGAAGCATCTTCTGATAGTGACTCCTCATTTGACTCTATGAAAATGACATCTTCCTGTGTCCCGAAAGGACCTTCCTCGGCAAATGATGTATGTTTCGGTGTTCGTTTTTCTTCCTTTTTTCGTTTGGCTGGATTCGGATTCTGAATAGATGTCTTCCGTTTAGAGGTAGGTCTGGTTTGTAGCGGCGCCTCTATTGAAGGTTCCAGACGGATTGTCTCTTTTACAAGACTATTGGTATCCTGGCGGGCGGCTTGGGCAGCCTTTCGAGCTGCGATGGCACTGAGCATGTAAAATTGGTACTCAAGGCTTCAAGCTTCAAGAACCAAACGCAGAGACAGTGAATCTTCAGTCATTGTTGCATAACGGACCAACACGCACCCAATTTCAACGCATCCTTGGGCGTCAAAGGACGCGTTATTTTTTAGCTGACTAATAATCACATCATATCTTATCGCATGCTGATATTTCTCCCACCTGCTCTCAAACCACTAACTACTATGGACGTCGCTGCTGCTCCACCCCCTTCTTCTGTCCTTTTTGCAAGAGGAGTGATTGCACGATTAGCTATTTGGCACATCTTGAGAATTGCCGTTCAGGAGGGCTGGGGTGGAACTGGAGCAGCTGAAAAGCGCACATGGCTCGCATCAGTCATTGTCGACACATTTGAAGAGCAGTCTCAGACCCCGGACGACCAATATATTGAAGAGCTCCTTCTTCAGATCATGGCCGACGAATTTGAAACAATAGTGGAGGATGGAAGTGCAGAAAGTGTTGCTCAGGACATCGTCTGTATGTGGGAAGAGACAAGGATTGGGAAGGCTGATTCCGTCATAAAGTTCGAGCAACTGGCGCAAAATATTAAAGGAAAAAAGGCGGATGTACAGTTTGCATCCCAGGGTCAAGAGGACGAGTGGGAGGACGACGACGACGACTCTGATGATGATGAGGAGGAGAGGGGGGAGGAGGAGGAAGCCCCACAGCTTCTACACCCGCAACCCCAAAAGAAAAATGAGCCCGAAGTCGACGAAGATGGATTCACGCTGGTCAAGGGGAAAGGGAAAAACACGAGGTGAGGCCTTCAAGATTGAAGTGCCATCCATCTACTCCACGTTACTCAAGACATCTAAAATTGTGGGAACCCCACATCTATACCCTGATGCCGGGCACCATTGTCCGCTCTTGTTCCAAGTCAGAGGCCCCATAGAAACAGCATAGGACCGTTATAATAGGTACTGACTTGCTGCAAATATCAGTAATTTTTGTTGAAGTCGACATCGGAACTCCATGTTTTTTGTACTTGCGGCTAGACCATCATACTCGGCGTCACTCATCTACATGAATATGTATACAGAAGCCGTCAAAGCATATCATTGGTGGAATAAATCTCCTACGAGGGTTGTCGTATCATTAAACGTCGAAAGAATACATGTATTATGTAATTTCAGGATAACGTCGGCAATGAATCCAAAAAAGTTAGCAACCCTCACGATGGCCAGTACTTCCTCGACCTCGGCACCAGTCGCACATAACGCTGTTCCTCCACCTTCCGTTTCTTCTGCTAATAGATCCTCGCGAGTTGCACCTCACTCACACATCAAAGGCTTGGGGCTAACTTCTGATGGTATCGCGAACGTTGATGGCGCTGGGTTCATTGGACAAACCAATGCACGCGAGGTACGGTGTTGAACACTCATACAGTACTTGTACTGAAGTACGACAGGCTTGCGGAGTCATTGTAGATTTAATCAAATCGCGCAAGTTTTCTGGACGCGCGCTACTCCTGGTAGGCGCGCCTGGTACTGGAAAGACAGCATTGGCATTAGCAGTCTCCCATGAACTGGGCTCGAAAGTCCCTTTTTGTCCGATGGTTGGGTCGGAAGTGTACAGCACCGAGGTTAAAAAGACGGAGGTCCTAGCGGAGGCTTTTCGTAGGGCCATTGGTAAGTATAGAACCCCATTGTAGTGCTCGCGTTCAGGGACACCTGGTACCAGCTGAACTATCCTCATTCGTCCTTGTGAGCATCTCCATTGATGATTCTTTTAAGGTCTACGGATAAAGGAAACAAAAGAAGTTTATGAAGGCGAAGTAACAGAGATGACGCCAACGGAATCCGAGAATCCTCTTAGCGGCTATGGAAAGACGGTCTCCCACGTCATCATCGGTCTCAAGACAGTTAGAGGGACCAAGCAATTACGACTTGACCCCAGCATCTATGAGGCAATTCTTAAGGAGAAAATCGTTGTCGGTGATGTCGTCTATATCGAACAACAGACCGGCGCGGTTAAGGTGAATTTTTTCTTGTTACGTCATTTCTTTTCACAAACATTGGCACAGCGCGTAGGTAGATCAGATGCTTATGCTTCTTCGTACGACCTCGAGTCGGAAACCTATGTTCCTTTGCCCAAAGGAGAAGTACACAAGCGGAAGGAGCTTGTACAAGACGTGACATTGGGAGACCTTGATTCGGCAAATGCGAGACCCCAAGGTGGCCAGGATATCATGAGTGTAATGGGCAGTCTGGTGAAGAGTGGTAGGACAGAGGTAACGGACAAATTGAGGAGAGAGGTCAATAAAATTGTCAAGGGCTATGTTGACCAGGGTGTTGCAGAGGTTGTGCCTGGCGTGGTGTTTATCGATGAAGTATGCATCCGTTTCCCTTACAGTGGCGAGTGAAACTGACATGATGATCCCTATCAGGTTCATATGCTTGATATTGAATGCTTCACGTATCTCAATGCGCTCTTGGAATCTCCTATGGCACCAACTGTCATCTTTGCTACAAACCGAGGCAATTCTCTCGTTCGTGGAACAACCGATATTGTGTCACCCCATGGAATTCCCGTAGACCTCCTTGACCGGTGAGTGCCCCAGGAATCTGTCAAGTGCCGTCTCAATGACCTCCGCATCAGATGTATGATTGTAAAAACCGAGGGTTATACAAGGGAGCAAGTCGGCAAAGTTGTCAACCTTCGAGCCATAGTCGAAGGCCTCAAGCTTGGGCCTGGAGTTCTAGAAAAGTTGGCTGCCGAGGGAGAAAGGACGTCATTGAGGTATTCATCAATAATTCTTCGTCAAGCTCCATTTTCAATGTTTACGTGCACTAGATACGCTTTACAATTGTTGACACCTGCTTCGATTTCGGCTACACTGAAGGGTCGGTCTCAAATTGAAGTGGAAGACATTGGCGAAATGGGCGAACTGTTCTTAGATGCTAAAACCTCGGCGAGACTGATCGAGAATGCAGAGGGTGGAAAATTTTTATAGATGCTTGGATGTATGAGGGTTTTTGATTGTTCGTCTGTATGATAGTTTCAGTCGTCTATATGTGTGTGAGGCAAAAGCAAATATTCGCTCTCTGGGTTAGCTTTCCAAGAATGAAGAGTTTTTTTTTAATGTCCGTTATTTATTTGCTCTACTCGTCTCCAAGTGTAGGAGGGCGTATGAACACGGTAGGAATTGCAAGACACTAAAGATTTTATCACATGAACTTGGATGACTAGGGCTTTGGGAGACATTAGTTCGTCCGAGACAGCCCAGGTAAGGGGATATACGTAATACATACCTATATCAAGACAAATCTCTTGTATAGAAATACAAAGTAGGACTCTCAGTATAGTGATTGTCATATAAACTGTGATGCATCCAGGAGGCGCAGGGAACAACTCTGGGTCTCATCTATCTTGGAGTACTCTTCATGGGAGTCAAGGGTGAAGTTACAAGAGGTTACGCTTAATGACATATGTTGTGACCTGGAGCGAATCGATTACCATTCGTTCATTCATTATATGATTATAATGAGTGATGTTCTGATGAGGATGTATCCGGATTCGGTCCTTGCTACACCCTTGCCAAATTGATGGAGATAGCCGACTTGTTTATTGTACGGCCAACCAATCAACCTCCTTTTGGACAGCTTTAGCACTGGAGCTCCCTCTTCTCTACCTTCCCGAAGACAACAATCTTCCCCTTCTCTCCAGCCCTATTGGTCCTTCCTGCACGGTGTAACAAAATAATTGCGTTCCTCGATTGATCCACAATGAATACACAGAGGTGAAGAAGTGGTTATGAGGACATGTGGCTCGATCTTTACTTCTGAAGCAACTACAGCATCCGATGCGGCAGATTCTTGCTCATCGCTCGTGCTGTTCTTTGAGTCTCAGATGCGTAGGAATCCGTCGAGATGGTCTGAACCTCTCTTTCTGTGTTCAGTAATGCTGCTGAGTGCTACATTCTCAATCTCCTGCTCAACCAGACAATCTCCGGACCCTTTGACTTTCGCGTCTTCTTGTTGCAAACAATCAAAATATTGCCCAGCTGCTGTGGACCCTCGTTGACATTCAACTTGGATGGATCCTCGGCCCAGACGCGCCGCTTTCGGCGTTCAACATCGGCATGTTTGTTACCAGTTCACATTCAATTTGAAGGGCTTTAGGAAGTTGATGCAGGCGTGGTGAGGCAAGGCGTCTCTTTTAAAGTGATGGGGACCAAGGTAAGTGGCAAGAGAATCAGGCATTGCTGCGCTGGTGAGGATGAGATTGAAGGGATAGTCATATGGAGGAGGTCGGGAGGTGGACATAGATGGGGCAGGAGAAGGATCGGGTGGCCGCGAGCCGCACTTTCTCCTGCCGTGTAGTCTTTTGAAAGTCCGGATCTGTCAAGCCACTGTTTTTAGCTAATGGCAGGAACCATGGTGCGGCACAACAACATACTCTCTGTATGCGTTGTCCTTCGACCACTCGATTCCATCCTACCAGAATTCGATAACTAACCTGATATATTTCTGACCCGTAGAACTCGTCAGCAGTACTGAGTGTACTTATCTATTGAATCAGTTGCTGAATAAATTCTGTGGACCTGGTGCCGATGTCACGATGGCAACGGGTCGATTTGCGCACTGGTCAAACCAAAGTTTCGCTTCAAGATCCGCAACATAGACTTAAATGTTTAAATCGTGCTGCAATTGAAGAATGTACGATAGATTTAGAAGAGTCTGAGCACACAAGTCGAGTGTTTGAGAGAAGCAAGGAAATCGGAGGATCTGCTTGTCCCAACCAACTTCTGCATGGAAATTCAAATTGGAGTGCAGGTCGGGTTCATTTGCTTAGATGGATACAGGAACTGGGAGAACTATAGGCCACATATGATGATCCGGTACAATGGTTTTCTGCCAACGTTGTTTGTGTATAACGGCACTCTTTATGCAACCATACTTATGAGGCCAACCCCAGCGGTTTCTCTCTCAACTATGTCTACCTCCAAACGCTTCCGTCCGCCGAACATAAACTTGACCTTGGCCAGTCAAAAACGACCACAAGATATTGAGCTCGAAGCCGAGTCCCCTATCGAGTCCTTTTCCGGTGACGATGACTTGGACGAGTTCGATGATGTATTACAGCTTTCGTCAGGCGAGTCGTCACCGGCAACACCACCGTCAATACCTGCCCTCAAGCTCGACACATCGGATGAGGACAGTAGTTCAGACGATATTGCGCGTGGTCTGGAGGAATTGAGGCAGTTGCGAAAAAGTGTCAAGCAGAACTTGAAGCTGCGGCCCATACGTTCACACAGCGCTCTGCCCAAGGTTGATCTTAATGCAACTCCTCGATCACCCTGGCCATCATCTGCTGTACCATGGAGAGATACGGAACCGGCTGCTCCTTTCAGTGCGACGAGCCCGTTGTCCAGCGCCGCGTCTATTTACTTCACCCCATTATCGACAGCTCACTTCTCAACTCCTTTAAGCGCAAACTGGGCCACCTCTGATGCTTCAAGCTCTGATGCTTCAAGCTCTGACCTTTCAGTTGCACGAGGCATCGAAGTAGCAGAGCTTTACAAACGTCTCGTGTCCAAAAAACGTCCACTCCTGATCGACACCCGCACACCGACCTCGTTCGTCTCCTTCCACGTCAAGGATAGTGTGAACATCGCCATTCCGTCTCTCATTCTCAAAAGATGTAGAAAGCCTGGCGGCGGTTTTCAGTCCTTCGATGCTTTACGTCAGTTTATCACCACAGATGGCAGCAAACAATCTTGGGATGAACTGATGTCATCTAATCATTCAGTATGGGATGGCAATGTGGTGATATACGATGACGAGATGGATCCCAAAGATAGAGATAACGTTGGTGTGACAGCATGGGCATTAATTCCTGTGCTTGCCCCCTTGGTCAATCATGGCAGTGTCGATTATCTCCAGGGTGGGTTTTCAGCGGCAGGACACGATTCAGGCTTCGAACCTCTGCTTGTTTCAGGGGGCGAGTTGAATTATGGTTTCAATGTCGACTCTCCGCCTCCACAGGTTGGAGGCGGAGGGCTAAAGAAGGGTGGAGGATTGTTCCAACTTGACACACTCTCAGCTTCCTTGCCGAAGCCTGTTCCTGAAGTTGAGCCTCCGTCATATTTCTCGTTGAAACCTCCTTCGCCTTTGCCAGTAATGCCTGGGACTTCTTCCTTTCAATCTGTCCCGCCAAGCAACCGTCACAAAGGCGTCCAGATCACCGACCCTACTCCATCTCCTCCGCCGTCACACATCAGTTTCCATCGTCCCCCACCTCTCAAGCGACGCCCTAGCCACCCCACTCTGCGAAGGATTGACACTCGCTCTGCCGAGCGTCTCAATAGCAATGTTCCTTGTCTTTCTATACGGACGCGGCCGTTGAGATCTGCGACCTTGACTGTTCCCCCCTCTCATGTTCTGCAAGCACCTGCCTCACCTTCCCATCTAAGTCTCGTATACTCCAACCACTCCCCTCCGGGTTCTGCAGCACGCTTCAATACACCTTCCTCTCCGTCGTGTGATCTTGCGAATTTCCGCACAGCCTATTTTACCCCTCCTCATACACCAGGTACACCAAAGCCATTCTTACCTCCATCACCAATAACTGCGCGTCCGGAACTCGATAATCCTCCGACAACGGAAGAAGCATTTCCCGCATTCACGATATCTACAATTCTTCCCAATTTCCTTTATCTTGGGCCAGAGCTTACCAACCCAGAACATGTCATTGAACTGCAAAATTTGGGTGTCAAGCGTATTCTCAACATTGCCATTGAATGCGACGATGATCAAGGCCTGAATTTGAAGGAAGCGTTCAGATATCATAAGATTCCAATGCGGGATATTGTGGAGGAAGAGAATATATCTCGTGGAGTCAAAGAAGCATGCGAGATTATTGGTATGTCTTTGTCCGATGAGCATCAAACATTCTTCATCACCCTCATATCCTCTTGGTCTTCCAGACGATGCTCGCCTACACTCTGCACCTGTCTATGTGCACTGTAAGGCTGGGAAATCTCGCTCTGTCACAGCGGTCATTGCCTATCTCATTCACGCTAATCATTGGACTCTATCAAAAGCCTACAGCTTTGTTCTGGAGCGGCGGAAAGGCATCTCGCCTAATATTGGCTTTGTCTCAGAGCTCATGTCTTTCGAAGAACAAGAACTCGGCGGAAAGTCCATTGGTGTCCATCCTGCCGTTCCTTCTAGTACGTCGCAGCACGATCAGCCTCCTCCAGATACTTCTTTTGGTGCCGCGGTTTCTGGCGGCGGACACCTTCGCCGGGGACACGTGCGCGAGAGCTTGCCGCCACCTGCACTAAGCGGGATGGAGATTGATGGTTCGACAGCCGGCTCGATGTCAGCAGGTGGGCTTTTTGAGAGGGTCAATGGTGACTCTGGGCAGGAGATGGAAGTCAAAGATGCCTCAGGGCGCTATCGCCACGCACGACGGGCACCCGTGGACGAGAATACCTTGCAACCTATGCGTCGGGTTAGCAAGGCTGGGCTGGAGAGCTCTTATATGTAGGGCGCATGGATACCCTGCTTCGTAATCGATACCTTTGCCTCATTTTTTTCTAGTGCCTCACTGTATTCAACAGGGTTCGGGCGACGTTTTTTCTGTGACTTCTCTGCTTCGTTGTATCATCCTGGAAATTGGGTCATGTTTCTCATCTGTACATTTATTACTTATCATATCTATCCAGCCATTTCAAAAGTCAAACATGCGCCATTTTTCTAGGTGGATCGTTTTATGTTGTCAAGTTGACGTAGTTTGTTCGTCCACTATACCATCTTCATTGTTCTGAGTATGTACTTGCATACCTTATGTACGTGTTGGTGGTTTTGAAACGTAAGGTGTAAGCTCAGGGTTTAGTCGCTTTTAGACTGAAATCAAATGTGCGCCGCTCCTTGTGTTCAATGAACGTAAGTTAGAAAAAAGGAACATCAATTCGCCATGTTCGTGAGGCGCAGACGTTTGATGCGGCTAAGAACTATGTAGGCTGTTGGCGTCGCGGGCAATCTTTCTGGTATCATGCTGCCTTTGGCTTCTCGAACACGTCGGAATGCGCTTGAACAAATTATCAACTCCTTGGCTTGTGTTGATAAAGTTCATGGAGCCACTCAGGTTCACAGATAGTACTTTCTGTAGCGTCTTTCAGCTCGACAGGATCCGAATCAACCTTGATGTTCATCAGATGTACTAGGTATATGTACGTACTGACATCAAAACATTGTAGTATATAGTATGATAAGTAAGTAAACGTAGAGGTATCAATGGATGAAAATGATTGATTGATCAATTTGACGCAACAGCGAAGCAAAAGCAATCCTTTGGCGACACCAAGGGGGCTAGAGTAATATGAATTTTTAAAGGTAGCGTAATATGAACGTAAAGACGCGGCTGAAACACCTGTACACAGGATGAGAGGATCATTTACCCATGAAATGCAGAGTATAATGAGTATACGGTCAGAATTCGCCATCATGATCCTTACTAGGCAGTCTCCAATTGGTTGGCACCAAGGTACTGTCAGCGGTTACGCAACAGTGATTTGTTACACTATATCACTGCATCCGTAGGAATGAGGTCCTCTAGATAGCGAGAGAAAAAGCATACATTGCCCGGCGTTGATATACAGGCGTGCACGCCACCCTAATCCTCAAGGTGATGGTTGACTGGAATTGAAACTCTCGTAGCGTCACAATAATTGCAAATAGGACATCCTTCAGCATGAAGACCTCGATCATCAACACACCTCGTGCGTAACACGCTTGAGAAGTCCACTTTTTCCCTATTTGTTCACTTCGTGGACTTGTAGTTGGGCGAGGTTGAGGTGGCAAGCAGGCTCGAGCTCAACAGCCTGAAGACCGACCTCCCACCTTTCGTCGATGCGCAATCCTCTTGAAGAAGTCTTGCCTCAGTCGACGACGGCCTTCATGGATCAGAGCAGGAGTAAATACCTTGACTGTCAACCACTCCATTGAGCCTAAACACCAATAATTTGTTCTGTCTGCATGTGACTGGATCGAGAGTGCTAGTGATTGTCGATTCGGTAGAAGCTCGCCCGGAACCGTCAGTTGGAATTAGATAACCTGCTCTGCGGGTGCAAGTGGTGAAGGGCTCCTACGTGCATCGTCAAAGGATATCCTATGTATTTATTGATTGCTTCACATTGAGAACAGGCATGAAATAATCATCTCGATCCGACTATGAGATCATTTTTTCCCTCTCTCATTTAGTCCTGTATCTCATCGGTATCAGTACGTATAAAATCACTTGGTACGCAGGAACCACCTCAGTTCTGGAGCCACACTTTCTGATGCCTCACTTGACAGTTCATTGACTTACGCCTATCGTGTCAATTACATTCCAACGATGCCCCGCTTCTCAATTGGGTATTCTTGCAGGTTCTAAGTATAAGTCCAGTCATTATCAGGTAATCGACTGTTTCGAAATTATTTTTACGTACATACTTCTACTTTTGCCTTCTTCTGTTGTGCCGAGGTTCTCACGTTTCTTTATCAGCAACTTGATTCAAATTGTGTAGTGCTAAGATGGCCGATAGTCTAAGGTTCCTCCTGACTACGATACTGTTCTGCGTTTGTGACAAATGGTCAAGTTTTCCCATGGCATGTGGTGGAATGCGGATGGGGTTCTCATAGATTGGGCAGTGGAAGCAGCGAAATCTGAGGCCTTGGAGGGAAGCATACGCTGTGTCGCTGTAAGTAATCTAGGTCAAGATCTGCATCACTGATGAAGTTACCGTCGATAGACGAGTAAATACATCAATCATCGAGGAGATATTTTGAACACCCCCACACTTACAGTGGAAAGTTCATCTCCCGCCCCAGACATATTGCTCTTGACTGGGTATCACTGGAAAGGCCAGAAGCATGCTACCCTTGAACCAAATTATGAACTCTTCCCTGACGTTCAAACTCATTCCACGGTATGTCCTAGATTAACGCTTTTTACAGTTTTACTTCTTGAGAGCCAGGCCGCTAGTCGACTCCAAGGCCCTGTACCGACAGTAAAAACTGAGACGTCTTTGAAGATTACATCAAACTCCTTGTCAGCTATTATAGATACTCGACCCTCCTCGTTCAACATCGATTTTGTATCCCACTGTACCAAGAACCCCACAATCGTCGCACCCGGGCCGAACCATCTGTTAACGAGATTAAGCTGGCGATCTGTTGGATACATCAAGAAAGGCACAAACGCTGTTAATCCCAAGTTCACTCTTACAGACCCAGATAAAGGTGAACGATGGTTCACGATGCAGTTCCAGATTTCTGTCGGAGAGAAGATCTATGGATTAGGGGAGAGATTTGGTCCTTTCACAAAAAATGGACAGGTGAACAAGTTGTTGGCTGGTACTCCTGGTACTGATGTTTCATCAAGGGTGTGGAGATGTGGAACGAGGACGGAGGCACATCATCCGAACAGACCTACAAAAATGTTCCCTTCTTTCTCAGCTCCCGCGGGTATGGAATCTTCGTCCCGTATTCTGGTCTTGTGAGTTTTGAAGTTCAAAGTGAAAGTACGTTCCACTTGTATTTCCTTGTGGCTATGGGGTTATACATCATGATCGATGGCCATGTCAGGAACGACGAGAGTTAACATCGCTGTTCCCTCTGAATCGTTGTCCGTATATATCATACATGGACCTTCGCCGAAAGATATCATTCAGCGCTACACTTTATTGACGGGTAGGCCTGCGCTTCCTCCAGCGTAGTCATTTGGACTTTGGCTTTCAACCTCATTCACCACACAATACGATGAAACCACCGTTACCAAGTTTCTCGAAGGAATGGACAAAAGGGACATCCCTGTTGGTGTCTTTCATTATGACTGCTTCTGGCAAAAAGGATTTCATTGGTGCGACTACGAGTTCGACAAAGAATATTTCCCAGATGCCGGGGAGCAGCTTGCCCGACTCAAGGAGAATGGATATAACGTGAAGTCGGTCTGCTATTTTGTTCTTTTCTAACCTTCCTTTTCCTATAGATTTCCGTTTGGCTCAATCCGTACATCGCACAAGAAAGCAAAATATTTGCAGAGGGGGCGGCCAATGGTTACTTCATTCAGAAGGGTGACGGCTGTGTTTGGCAGATCGATTTTTGGGCAAGTGACTTCTGTTTGATAGCTTTCTGATTTTCATCTATCTTTGGTGCAGCAAGCTGGAATGGCAATCATCGACTTTACCAATCCTGCTGCTTGCAAGTGGTATCAAGCGAAGTTGGAAGCCTTGATTGATCTTGGGGTAGACTGTTTCAAAGCAAGCTATTTCTTCTAATCAGAGCGCTGTTATACTGACTCTTCTAGACCGATTTCGGCGAACGAATCCCAACCGGAAACACGGTATGTCATGACGGCTCAGACCCAGAGAAAATGCACAATTACTATGCGTTTTTGTATAATAAGGTTACTTTCGAAGTTCTCGAAAGGCGGCTAGGGAAGAATGAAGCAATCGTTTTTGCCCGATCTGCCACTGCTGGTGGACAACGTTTCCCTGTCCATTGGGGCGGTGACCCTATGTCGACATTTGAGGCGATGGCTGAAACTTTGCGGGGTGGGCTGAGTCTTGGACTTTGTGGTCATGGATATTGGGCTCGTAAGTGCCGTACTGTGTCCGTTGCTGTTGCAGAAGATGAACCTTTCTAGATGATATTGGTATGGACAGGAACATGCTTTTGGTCGGTTGCTGACTTTTCCGCACTCAGGCGGTTTCGAAGGCACTCCAGATCCTGCGCTATACAAACGATGGTTCGCCTTTGGGTGCCTCTCAAGTCACTCTCGCCTTCATGGAAGCGGGAGCTATCGAGTTAGCATAAAATCTTCTCGATTTTTATTTCCCTCGGAGGATAATCGTGTCTCAGGTCCCGTGGCTTATCGATGAATCTGGCGAAGCCGATGTCGTGTTGAAACGGTTCATCGGCCTGAAACTAAGTTTGATGCCATATATTTACAGCACGGCAATCAAAACTCACGAGACCGGTGTGGCAATGATGCGACCGCTTTTTGTCGAATTCCCAGAAGATCCTTTCTCCTGGAACGTCGACACTCAATACATGTTTGGAGATAGCCTCATGGTCGTACCTATCTTCAGCGCAGAAGGCACCGTTCAATACTATGTTCCAAATGGACGTTGGTTCTGGATCTTAGATGGAAAGTTGCGTACAGGTCCTGCTTTCGTGACGGAATTGCACGACTTTTTGAGCCTTCCGTTGTTGCTCAGACCAGGCGCGGCCATCGTGCTCCGCGATAACGTACCGAGGGGAGCTCATGGTCGCAAACATGCGGTGTATGATTATTCCGAAGGAATCACTGTTGTAGTGAATTTGGCCGGTGGTTCTCCCATCGATGTTTTCGTTGAAGTGCCGGACAGCAATAATCTTGGTGCGTTTGTTGCTTCTCTTGCAATTCAGGGGAATGAGGAATCGGGTACTGTCAACGTTGTGCGTGGTACACTTAAAGGGGAGTGGAAAGTCAAGAAGGTGAAGAGTGATGGGACGTTTGAGCTTCTCGTGGCAATGGATGGTCAAAAGTATCTTTCATGGGCTTGAACTATATACGAGCTTAAAAGAATATCTGTTTGGGTTTGGCGGGCGAACCTGGACAAAAAGCTATATTTGCTCCTCTCAACCTTGATCTCGTACTTTCAACTTCATTTCAAAACTCCGACATTTTCGTTTTCGACATCTCGAATTTGAACCTCGGGTTTGTTGCTTTGGGTCTGCTAGAACCGAATCTCTTTTTGATGTTAGAATCCTAGTGTGCGACAGCAATATACAGGTGCGACCAACACCTAAATTGATATGTAGTAAGCTTCAATCTAGGTTAATGTTAGTTTGATAGATGTGTAAAGTAATTCTATAGTAACGCACCCTCAGAACGTATAAACAGAACTGAGGGTGCTACTGGTGCGAGCGAAGTATATATACATGATGAACCTAGACCTTGAAAAACACGAAGGAACGTGAGGAGCCTCAGTGCGTGTTGTAAAGGAACAAAAGCAACCATATTTGTACCTAGAAAAACACGAAGGAACGTGAGGCTACAACTACGTGAGTACTAGGTCTATATGCGGACATGAGAACAAGGAAAGACTCACAGCCTCAGTGCATGTTGTAAAGGGACAAAAGCAACTGAGGCTTGAAAAGAAACTCCGATGGTTGATGTACGCAAGGAACACATGATGACCAGAAGCGATGACCAGTAGAATATCGTCAACAATACATTGGTGGACAAAGCAGTTGTGCCACTTATGGTGGCCCTGGTACTGTGTTTGTGGTACATCTTTGTGTCATCACATATGTCACACCTGCAACATTCTAACGTTTGAATTTGTACCTACCTTTTCAATTTCAACACTTGTATGTTGTTCCTGGTCCTCATTTCTGTCCTTTAACAACATTGTTTTTTATTTCAATTATAGACTTCAACACTTTTGTTTTTGATGTTCTGTTTCTGGGATCATGTGAACTGTGTCACATTCCATTTGGCAGCCCCACGGTGACTCTCATGCCTCTGAAATCGAGCATACAGTGATATTTACATATATAGGTGAATGTACCCTCTTCCAAAACAAGTTGATTGAGTTATTGACATTTTAAACTTACAGAACTGCTTTGCTCTCAAGTAGAAAGGAGACAACAAAGTCTGCATTCTCTATGAAGGGCATATGGTGTACTTCGAGTGCACAGACAAAGCCCATCAATACTTCATCGACTTGTGGTACCAACCTGCAAATAGACAAATGACTCCAGACTTCCTCATTGCTGTTACAGATCCCAAAGGGTGGATCAGTAGAACTGATATGGGAGCTGAGGTAGGACTGGTGCCATGCACAGCAGATGAGCTTGCAAACTATTTCATTGAGTCAGATGTGGCAAAGGAGAATAGGAGGGATATGCAGTTGTATGCATGTGAAACACATGCCAGAGAAATTGCCTCAGCTCTTTTGTTCTCCACGATGTCATCATGGGCATGGTTTACTTTCAGAGTCCTGATGCTACCTCAAATTTCTTCTCTTGTAGTGGTGTCTTGTTCTTGTAAGTTTGATCTGGTGCAGTATTATCATAATGCTCATAAACATTGATCTTAGTTGTCAGGTTCCGCTGACCACAGGGGCTCAGTCCACTGGGCGAGTACCTTATGTGATGATCACTGTGTCCACAGATGCAGAGTACCGGTAGGGTGCAAGGCATAGGAGACCAAAGCGGGGCAGGAGAGGTGTGTAGGGGAGTGCCGGTAACACTGGAAAAGGGGGCGAGTGCTGGGGTGGGTGGAGGACGAGTGCTGGGGGGTAGTCGTGAGTCTCAGGGATACAGGAGGATGGAACAAGCAAGCGCTGGTGCACGAGCGAGTCCTGGGGTTCAAAGAGATGACAAGTACGGGGACTTAGTGAGTCTCAGGGATGGAAATGGAGGCATGGAGATTAAGTGAGCCAAAAGGAGAAAGGGTCGAGATAAGATAAGGGGAAAAGAAACAGAACAAGTCGAGATTGGGGACTGGAGACAGAAGAGATGGGAGAACTTAGGATTGATAGAGAGACGAGGAGCAAGCAGAGTGAAATTAGAGTAAGAGACAAATAGAGACAACAAGAGGAGACGATATGAGATGAGTACAACAAGAAATGAAGCAAAGTGAAAATAACAAGACCACAATGCATGAGAATACAAAACAGAGACAAACACAACAAAACAATATGGGGGTTATGGTAATATCAAGACTAGAGTACTACTTACTACTCTATGACTTATATACTACGCAGTAGATAGGCCCCAGGGCTCAGGCCCAGGTTCCAGTGGCAGGTCGTGGCACCGGGGCTTGAGGTGAAACCCGGGGATTGTGTGGAACGGTGGTGGAAGGTTGAGACATGTCGCGCAGCATGGAGGTCTTGTGCTGGGAGTGCAGAGACACGCAGCAGTTAGGTGGTGAGGAGGGAAGTGGGAGCAGAGCGTGGTGTGCAGAGGTCAGGTCGGTGGTGATGCATGATTGCGATGCGTGATGGGGGTCTCAACACAGGCCAGGGATGTCGGATGTTGCTGATGCCGGCGCTGATGTGGCGGTTATGGGCGGTGTGATAGCCAAGGCCAGTGCTGATGTGGCAGTCATGGTGGTGATGGCCAAGGGGATGCCAGGAGTGGCGGTTGTCATGACCTGCTACCAACCTCTGGGACTCCAACCCTCCCCAAAATGACCCCCATGACTGCCCCAAGCCTGGACCACTATCCAGCCAACCCCCTCGGCAGCCTCTGGCCATCACCAGCCACCACCAGCCATCACCACCACCAGCCACCGCCACTTGTGGCATCCCCCGACCATTACCGCTGTGACCACCACATCAGCACCAGTCTTGGCTATCACACCGCCCATAGCTGCCACATAGCGCCAGCACCAGCAACACCCGTCACCTCTGGCCCACACCGAGACTCCATCATGCATCACGATCATGCATCACTGCTGACCTGACCTTCGCACGCCACACCCCGCTCCCGCTCCCTCCTCACCACTCCACTGCTGCATGTCTCTGTGTTTCCAGTACGAGACCTCTATGCTGCATGACATGTCTCAACCTCACCCCACCCCGCATGGCCCCTGGGTCTCACCCCAAGCCCCAGTGCTGCGACCCACCACTGGAATCCGGGCCTGAGCCCCAGGGCCTACCTACTGCGTAGTATATAAGTCGTAGAGTAGTAAGTAGTACTCTAGTCTTGATATTACTATAGCCCTGTACTATTTCATTGTGTTCTTGTCTCTGTCTCGTTTTCTCACGCATCCTGGTCTCATCATTTCTACTTGTTTTTTTTTTCTTATCGTACTCATCTTGTATTGGCTCCTTGCCTCGTCTCTACTCGTCTCGTACTCTAATCCATTCTACTTGCTTCTTCTCTTCCTCTCTACTCTAAGTTCTCTTGGCTCTTCTGTCTCTGACTCCTCATCTCAACTTAATCTGCTCCCTCTCCCTTTATCTTATCTTGACCCTTTCCCCTTTTGGCCTGCTTAATTTCCACATCTCTGCTTCTATTCCTGGGACTCGCTAAGTCCCTGTGCCTGTTATCTCTTTGAATCCTGGGACTCGCTCGCTCATTCCACCCTCTTGTACCCCCAGGACTCACGCCTACCCCCGGCACTTGTCCTCTATCCTCCCCAGCACTTGCCCACTCACCGGCGCTACTGGCACTCCCCAACACACCACTCCCGCCCCGCTTTGGCCTCCTATGCCTTGCACCCTACCAGTGCTCTGCGTCTGTGGACACGGTGATCACCATGTAAGGTATTCACCCAGTAGACTGAGCCCCCATGGTCAGCGGAACCTGACAGCGATGGCTGGTAGCGGTGATGGGCGGTGATGGTTGGGGGCTGCCAAGGGGGTTGGCTGGGTAGCGGTCCAGGCCCAGGGCGGTTGTGGGGGTTGTTTTGAAGAGGGTTGGAGTCCCAGGGTTGGGGCTAAGTCCTGGAAGTTGGTAGCAGGTCGTGACATTAGTTCATTGTTGTTCTCAGCACTGTCATGTTTAGTGGAGATTTCAGCTCTGTTCAAGCAACAGCCTATTGTCAATCAAAATGCAAAGACAGTGATGTATCATCTGTTTATTGAAGCATATGCTTTTTGATGCATGTTCTGAGTGTTTCCTGAGTGTTTTGTTAATAAATGCACATCACAGGCTTACAAAGCACCACCAGCCAACTTAAGAGTTCAATAATGTCCTACTAATATTTGCCTAGTATCAACTACCTGTTTGTCTTCACAGTGTTTCTCACAATGAGGGCCTGGTTCAGAGGCATGACTGCAGCATTTGAAGCTGAGGCACCTGCACAGGCACTTTTGGGTATTCTCCTTCTTGCCATAGTTATCTACATGTGAATTATTTTGCTTTCTTTTGGACCATTAGTGCAACATGGTTTTAACTTTGAACTTGGTGATTATACCATACCAAAGATTTGTGCTGGATATCCTATGCTAATGTGAGTGAATCATTTATCAATCAGAAATCTAGAACATTGTTGTTTAGCCTCTTTGCTATGTATTCAAGAGCATTATCATGCCCTCAATGGCACATGCTCCAATTTCATGCCTCAAAGTCCCCAATATGAAGGTGTCTAAATCTAGTTCCTCACTCAGAAAAACTTGATTAACACCCCTCAAGGCTTGGTCCTAGAACTCAGTGTATTTAGTGTGGATATTTCCCTTTAGAGATCTATCTATTACTGAATGTTATTCATTTACAATATAGAAAGAATAGATCAAGGTGTACCTTTCACGGTAGGCATATTGTACCTCTCCAGTCTTGATCCAGGTGGTTATGGTTGGTGAAGGCTGGCAATTGGAAGACACAGAGAATATTTCTGAGTTTAAAACTACAGCATCATCTAAACTGACTTGTAAGCAGAAAAAGTTGAATGAGAAGCAAGAACTCACAAAATCTGGACCAAGATGATAAAGTGTCATTTCCTTTTTTACTTGCTATAGCGGATGGTAAGAATCAATGGAGGAACTTGAATTATAGTTTCTTGCTATCATATTCTCTGAGATGTATTGAAGAACAAGAAATGTCAAAAAGATGTTGGAATACTCTTGATTTTTAGACAATCCCAAAAATATCAATCATAAAGGCTAATACAAACATATATTGAGTAAATACTACTATCAACTTTGTTTCATTTAGTTTTCCCAATATCTTTTTTGCAAATTGTAACAATGACAAACTACTTGATATTGCTTTGCCTTTTGAACGTCTGAAATTCTCCTTGTATCATGATCACCTATACTCTGAGCAGCAACATGGTTATGACCTCCTGATGGAGGAGGATCACCTCCACCTCCAGGGTTATTTGTCATTGAGGACAGCCTTGGCATAATTGTGCCATAATGATGATGGCTATAAAAAAGCTTTTTTCTGCCTCTGTAAATGATTAAAGCAAGTTGTAGTCAAAGCCTACCATAGACAATTGTTACAAGTTTCAATATACACATTCCATTGAGTGAATGCAAAACTGAATTCATCTGTATAAGACTTTTTGAGATATTGCATACATATCAATATCCCCTGATCATGATCTATATGCTGAGGAGACATAATTTGTGCAAGCAAACAAATTGCTGCTAGTAGATTCTAAGTGATTTAAAGTGTCACTTCCATCACCTTTGTCACTTTCTGCAATGATTGTGCTTGTTACAGGAGGGTGAATTGCCCTTGCTAAATTTGTTAAAATATCAGCAGTCTGTCATAAAACTTAATTGAATATATATTTCAATAAAAATATAAAAATCTTACTTGTGCATGATCAAACATAAGAGAAATATCTGCATCTGTAGGTGCCTTCAGGCCTTCATATTCTGAGTAGACATTTCCAGCTCTTCCACCTTGTGGTGGTCAAGAACCAATAGCATGCATTTCACCATATCACCAAGCTTCAAAAGTATGACCTTGCTTTAAAGTTTTCATATGTGAAACACTTTGATGATGTTGAACTAAACCACCAAGAGTCTTTCTTTCTGCAGCTTGAAATTGTATAGCACCAACCTAATTTACTTGTAAATATTAAGTAGATAAAAATTAGGTAAATCTCACCATTGTATTGTGTGCATCAATCAAAATTACAACATCTTTTTTGCACCTTGAATATACAGATGGTTGATGTGCAATCTTCTTGAGGCTAAGTTCTTCAAGTGTATAAAATACATAATGAGCAGCAATTTTTTTTTCCAGTCTAGCAAAATATAAGCATAAAAAATAAAAACAGAGAAAAGAACACACAAAAGCAGGTAAATGATCATGAGGTGGAGCACAAGTTAAAACATGACCTTGCAACTTTTTCCAATCTTTTCTCTCCTTTACAAGCACCACTCTGACACATTGTTCTTCTTCAGGCAGATTTTTTCATTTCATTTTTTGTCACTGATGAAGTCTCTTCTTTATCAACATTCATATTAGAAGAGGAACCACTTTTCTGTCCAGGTTTGAGCAAGTGGGGAAGGGATATAGGATGTAGCTGTCAAAATGCTTTTTTTTCACTTTGCCAATTTCTTTCTATAAAGCCTGAGTCTTGTTCAAAATAAAAGCCAGAGTAGAATGTATATAGCCAGGATATTTGGCAAGATCTAGACCACACAAGTGCTTATGAGCTATCTTGAGGTCCCAGTTACAAGCCTAAATTAAATATTAAGTATAGCATGTAGAATGAATGTCTGCTTACAAATATATTTTGTTTTATAAGACTTGGCAATAACTACACATTCCAAGCATCTTCAAAGTTACCAAGGTTTACCAAGAAGAATACAGAAGATGGCCTTGACTTATTTGAAATGATACAATAATCATTGCTAAGTGCCTGAACCAGCAATTCAATGTTGTAATGAGTATGAGTCAAGTGGCAATACTGCAAAATAGTTAGTTATATAATACTATAATTTTTAGAAACAAAAACAACTTTTTCCTGAATAGGTTGATTATAAACTGACTCAGGAGTCCACTTGTCAAAGACAATACCAAAAGACTCTTTCCAAGTATAGTAATGAAAGCTTCTTGAAATATGAGGTGCTGATCTTTCAAGCATTGTTTCAGGTGCACAAATTGAAGAAACCACTGTTGCAAGTCCAGATTTCTTCAAACAATCTTCAAACAAGTTCTCCAAGAGTCCTGGTGCCAGATTTCTGGTGATATAGCTCACATTTTGTGCAAAGCCTCAACAACTTGTACTGGGCTTGTTGAGTACTGCTACAAATATCAATACTTGATGGTCATATATTACTTAATATGCACTTACCTGAGACTCTGAAACATTTGAATGAAAAAACTCTTTCAAATCTTGCACCATTTCCAAACAAAGCTGAAATTGTTTCTCAGGAAACTTGACATAGAATGAATTCCATTGTTTGTGGGTTCTGGCAGAGAATGGAGGAGGAGAATGCACTGTAGAAGATATTGATTGCATTTGAAAAGAAGAAAATTCTGATTCTTCATCCTCTTCATCATCAGAAGCAACATTTGTAACCATCATGTTGTTTTTAGGTGGAGGCTAGAATGTATTACTGATTAATTGATCAGTTGTCATGAATATACTTGCCAACTGCAAATGGATCTCTTGTTCAGTATGGAGAATATCTAATGCAACATCAAGACAGTTGCAGCTTTGATACCAAAGAACATTGATTAGCAAAAAAATAGCTTGTGGCTCTGACATGTCAAGTCCACAGCTCATTTGAGCCCACTTGACTGAATATTTTCTCTACAATTGAATGAGAAGTTAACTTTTATATCATCAGTGTCAGGTTCCACTGATCTCGGGGGCTCAGTCTACTGGGCGAGTCCACCTTACGGCTATTCACCGTGCACAAACACAGAGCACCAGGAGTAGCGCGAGGCGTAGGAGACCGAAGCAGGGCAGGGGGTGGTGCGTGGAAGAGTGCTGGTAGCGCCGGGGGTAAGATGAGTGCCGGGGAGGGTGAAGGACGAGTGCCGGGGGTTGGCGCGAGTCCTGGGGGTGCAAGGGAGTGAGACGAGCGAGCGCTGGTGAGCGAGCGAGTCCCGAGGATCAAGAGAAAAGCAGACGTGGGGACTTAGTGAGTCCCAGGGATGGAAACAGAGCTGGGGAAGTCGAATAGCCAAAAGGGGAAAGAGTTGAGATAAGATAGCGGGGAAGGGAAACAATTAAGTCGAAGAGAAGAGAGCCGGGAGCGAAGAGTCAAGGGAACTTAGAGTGGAAAAGAGAAGAGAGGACAACGAG